>SNQJ01S0038741.1:74275-115762 GCA_010110895.2 Picea sitchensis
ATTGTGCTTTTGAACAGGAATAGCCATCTTAGCCTTTGAGCACTAGACTGTTTTGCTTTTGTTTATGATTTCATAGGAAATGCTCAGTTTTGAGTTAGTCATCAGAATTCAAATTCTTAGAATAGGTGTGTGTTTCATTTTTATGATAACATTCAAATAAAGACTAGACGCTTGCCTGCACATATTGTGTATCAGCTCGAAGTATACCAACCCTGGTTTGACAATTTAGTGATTCAGGACACTTAAAGCTACAATTTAGCAGCCTGACAATTACCTCTTGTAACTTTTTGGGTGTAGGATCAATAGATGTTGAAGGCATTGGGGAGTTATCAATAGGATTCTTAGTCTTCTTGCCCGATGAGGCTGCAGGGGTATCAACAAGTTTTTTGGTCTTTTGTTCCAGTAAAGGGATAGCTTGAGCAAGAAGGTTTGGATTCTTTGGAGAATGGGGTTTTGATAGAGTAACAGTCCCTTGATCAAGCGTTTTCTTGCTAGTCTTGATTGTAAGATGAGGGTTTGGTAATTAGTAAATGAACTCATCCCATGTTTTCCCCTGTTTTTCCAACTCGGCTATAACAAGTAGTTTGATGAGGCCATGATGGAATAGGCTATTATGGGGATTGGTTACATTCTTCCATACTTGGGAAGACATCTTCTCAAGACTTTTAAGAAGTAAAAAGGGAAATTCAATGGCTCATTGAATTGAAAATGAGCTAATAATCGAAAGTGGTAGGCTTTAAAAATGAAATATCTACCTTCACAAGTGATCATTCTAGTGATGACTATGAGAGGGTTAATTATCTCCTCTTTAATCCACTCCTTGGATCATCCCTTAGCTCCAGAGATATTATGAAATTCGGGTTTGAAGACCCTGTTATAGCTCGCTCATGGCAACTGGTGGTGTTTAAACCAATGTTCTCCAACTCTTGGAAGCTTTGTGGTCGAGGCAATTTATTCCTTAGAGACCAATAAGGTGAGAGACCCCACATGCACCATCCTTTCATCAAATCCAAGGGCGAATTGCATAGAAACGTCGTTTTTGTGGCCCTGCAAATGAGCCAAGAACGGTCCCCACCCTGTGCGAAGGAACATTTCCTTGCACTGTGCGAACTCGGGGAT
This sequence comes from Picea sitchensis, assembly GCA_010110895.2. NCBI lineage: Eukaryota > Viridiplantae > Streptophyta > Pinopsida > Pinales > Pinaceae > Picea > Picea sitchensis. The sequence continues at coordinate 75,395 of SNQJ01S0038741.1, forward strand.
AGCAAAGAGGTTAGCATAGGAGGACGAATAATACCGTTTGGGCATGGTGGCAGTGTGGAGAATGAAAAGAGGGAGGAATTCGATAGAGGACGAGCGTAATCAGGCCGAGGATGAGCGCGATTAAGTAGATGGAGAATGCAATTGAGCAGAGGGTAAACACAATTCATAAATGGGATAACGATTTGAGCGATCCCTCCATTTTTGAATGTGCCTAAGGTGGAAACGGTTGAATTCATTGATGAATTCATCACACACAAATTTCCATGTGTGAGCATGAGTGTGCCGATTTCTAATTCGAACAAAATATTTTTGGGAGGCAATTGTAATGATTAAGGAGTTAGATCAATGTCCAAGTCTTCAACTTGGACATTTGATCATAATTTTTTTTAATAATTGTATCATTTAATCTCAATTGCCATTAACTAACTCCAATAAATTCAATTGATTCTTGGTTACCTGAAATCGTGGAAATTTACTATGTGTATACATCTCGTCCGATCCTTCATATGGTGCATCGTCCAACACCTCATATGGTATTTTAAATGGCACCTCATACGACACTCCACATGGCACTCCATATGGTATTCCTGTGAGAAATGAAATTTGTTCATCCTGCAATGGATGTTTTATCCATAGCACTCAGTCTTAAAACGATTTTGACAGTCACATTGAATAGGAGCAAAGGAAGGATACAAGTGGTCTTGTTTTTCCATCGTACTCACACAATCTGTTCCTCTATCTCACATAAGGCATGTAATATCATCTCTGTAATGAACAGTCTGTAACAAAAATAAACCAGTTAAGTGGTCTGTTAAGGAAATGTACAACAATTTATAACACACAGGGAATATTTAGCATTTCAAAAATAAAATAACTGTTGATGTAATGGCCTGTATCATGAAAACAATACACATAAATTTTTACAAGGATTTCTACTTCTTCTAGGCAGTGTTATAATTTGTCAACTCGAAACCCCTCCCCCACACCTAAGTATTGTGACACCTCACAATAAAAAATATAGGAAACAAGCCAATTCTCCCAATAGTCGAAGATTTACAGCTTGTTAAGTGTAGAGATAAATTTCACATATCGGTCTCACGAGACAGTTAGAATATGGCCCCACCTATAGGATAGAACATCCTACATATAGTTAAGAAGAGGTAGGGGAGAGAGTTTCGAGATAGTCTCAAAGTTAGTTCCCAATGGAAAATTTATGGAGTTCATTAACCTTATATTAAACATACATACTTCATGTCAGCTTTGTCTACAAGTAATGTCGTACATCGGGACAATTTTAAATTTCTTGTTATTTTTTTGTCAGATTATCATCCTCGTTAGGTAGAATGCCCCACTTCCAGCAAGCCTGTTCAATACTCCGAGAGGTTTACCTAGTCATACCATAGGCTGATACCCACCGCCAGAAGACCTGTTCAGTATCCCGACGGGTTAGCCTCTTACACCCTCAGAGACTGGCCCTCCATATTTTAATATTTTAGTGTAAGATTGCTTTGTGCAAGAATATGGGGGGACAACTCGAAAACAACTTTTTCTCTTTTTTCAATTAGGATGGTATTTATGTTAGAGGATGAATTTCTGTTATATATTCCTTAATGATTGTCCTGATGTAAGGGGTACTTAAGAGGACGTAGCCTATATAAAGATATGATATAATCAAACATTTTTAGTGTGTAGTGGATGGTACCATTGGGAAAGAACAAAAAGGTATCTTGAGGCTCAACTCACTTTCTTCCCTTTTTTTGATGTTTTCATGGCTAACTGCTAATCAGACCTCCTTGTTACTCTTTAATAAAGATACTTTACTCACTTACTCAGGCTTCTTGGGGAAACTGTACGAGTGATCTCTAAGCTTGATGGTTACGGTATCACTTCCTTATATAGTGGTGAAGGTTTAAGAGCAACGGTTATTTAAGATGCCTTGAGAAAAAAAGAAGATGAAAATCTTTGCAAAAATATGGCTAATTACAACAAATCATTATTCAATTGATGCTTAACAAATAACAAGGTTCAAGTATAGTAATATTTTGAAGAAAAATCCTTCCTTTAAATATCCTTGAAACTGTCTATTCCTAGTGAAATAAATACCTACAAAAATCTCTAGAATTGTCTATCAACAAAATTTAAAACTTATTTACATATGTACAGTAAAAAATTTAGAAAACATTAAAGAACAAGGGGGGACTTCCTCATCTACTAAGGCCAATTCCTTATCAGTTGACATGACCTGTAGAAAATCTTCTTTGGAAATGGGCTTGTGATAAAGTTTGAGTCGATGTCCATTTACTACAAAGGAAACTTGTCCATCGTCAATTGTTTTGATTTTCATAGCTCCATTGTCATATACGGTGACTACCTTGTAAGGAACCAACCATGGAGTGGTGATTTTTCCTTTGAAAATTTTAAATTGGGAGTCAAACAACAAAGCCCAATCACCAGGTTGTAAGTGTTTGTTCTTAATAAACTTGTCATGCCACTTGCTCCTCTGGTTTTGGACTAATATTGTTCGTTGGATAGCATCTTGCCTGATCTCATCCAACTCATTTAATTGTAGGGCTTGTTGTTTTTGAGCCTCATCTAAGTTTAATCCCAATTCTGCGACAATATGGAAGTTCCTCACTTGGAATTCTATTGGTAGAAGTACTTGTTTCCTGTACACTAACTCATAAGGGGTATGCCCATTGGTGTTTCTCCAGGTGATCTGATATGCCCACAAAGCCTCTAGAAGCCTATCAGCCCAATCTCGATGATGCAATTGAACAGTCTTGGTTAGGATAGCTTCCAGAATTTTTTTTATGGACTCTACCTGACCATTAGCTTGTGGGTGGTATGGAGAAGACTTGCAATGCTTAATCCCATATTTCTCTATTAGTTCTCTCATCATCTTAGAAGTGAATTGAGTGCCTTGGTCTATAACAATTTCATGAGGAACACCGAAGAAGGTAAATATGTCTTCATAAATAAATTCGACAATGGATTTTTCTGTAGCCCTAAATAGGGCTTTTGCCTCTACCCACTTGGTGACATAATCTGTACAAACCAAAATATAATTTTTCTTACAAGACATGGGTGAAATTGGTCCTACAAAGTCAAGGGCCCATTTCTTGAAAGGTTCTATCATAACTTGGGCACGCAAGGGAATTTCGTCAGCTGACGTGGGTCTCCCTATCCTTTGAAAACTATCACAACTCCTCACATACTTGACAACATCCTTGAAAATTCTAGGCCAATAGTAACCTGAATGTAACACCTTATATGTTGTATGTTTGTCATAAAAATGGCCACCATAGGGTCCATCATGACAACTTCATAGGATTTCTGGTATCTCATCTTCTTGGACACATCTACGAATAATCAATTATGGACTTGTATGAAAAAGTTCATGGCCAACCCAAGAGTAATTGGCACTTTGCGTAATAATTCTACGCTTTTCATGAGGTGACAAATGATACTGTAACTTCCTAATAACGAAATAGTTTTCCATATCCGCAAACCATGGGGTATTTACAGAGAGGGAAAAAAGGTGCTCATCTGGGAAACTATCATCAATGGGAATATCATCATCCTCATTTTTTATGCATGAAAGAAAATCAGCTACCAAATTCTCCTTTCCAAATCGGTCAAGAACAATGATATTAAACTCTTGCAATAGCAGGAGCCACCTAGTCACTCGACCATTAGTTATAGGTTCCTTCTTGAGAAATATAATGGCAGAATGATCTGTGTGTACAAATACTTCGTAACCTATGATGTAGTGGAAAAACTTATTGATAGCATGAACTACTGCCAAGAATTCCTTTTCGGTAACTGTGTAGTTTAAATCGACAGGGGACAAGTTCTTGCTCACAAAATAAATGGCATAGGGATGCTTTTCTTCTTTCTTCCCTAATACTCCTCCTATTGTGGTGTTAGAGGCATCAGTGGATATATGAAATGGGAGAGCCCAATTGGTCCCTCTAAGAACTGGTATCACAAACAACTTAGCTTTTAGGGTTTCAAAGGCATTTTGACACTGCTCAGTCCAAACAAAATCAACATCCTTTATTAATAATCCAAACATGGGTGCAACAATCTTTGTAAAATTTTCAATAAATCGTAGGTAATATTCAACATGTCCAAGAAATCTTCTCACCTCTTTCTGAGTCTTGGGGGATGGAAGTCTGACGACGACCTCAATCTTTGCAGGATCGACTTTAATCCCTTCAGATGAAACGTGATGTCCTAGAACCACTCCTTAAGTCAACAACATTTTACATTTTTCATGACTTAAAGATAGGTTCATTTCTTGGGATCTGATAAGGACTTTTTCTAATTTATCTAAGGCCTCCTGGTAAGTATTGTCATATATTGTGAATTCATCCATGTATACCTCCACACAATCATGAATAAGATCAACAAATATCCCTAGTACTGCTTGTTGAAATGTGGTAGGAGAATTACAAAATCCAAATGGTAAGACCCTATAGGCATAGGTGCCCCAAGGACAAGTAAAGGTAGTCTTGTCTTGATCCTTAGGTGCTATGAGAATTTGATTGTACCCACTATATCCATCTAAAAATGAGAAACATTTCTTTCCGGACAGGGTATCCAAAATTTGGTCAATGATAGGAAGGGGAAAATAATCCTTCAGAGTGGCCTTGTTAAGCTCCCAGAAATCAACACAAATTATCCATTTCCTGGTCACTTTCTTTGGAACCACTACAAGCGGGGATACCCATTTACTGTCGGAGATGGGATAAATAAATCCGACATTTAATAAATTTTGGATCTCCTCTTTTACTATATCCTTGAGTGTCGGGTTCATCCTTCTCTGGGATTTCCTAACATGTGTTACTTCCCCATGGGTATATATGTGATGAATGCATGTGTCAGTGTGTATACCCTTCATGCCAGTGTATTCCCAGGTGAATGCCCCTGATTGTTTTTTAAGGATACTCACTAAGTTATATTGTTGGTCTGTAGTTAGTCCGGAGTTTATGTGTAGAAATTTCCCTGAACTAATATCGTAGGGCATGGTATAATATGTAGAAGACTCATCTATCTCGAAGATAAAATATGTCGAAGATGAAACTGATGGGTCCAATTGTTCCTGAAACTCTTCCCCAAACATGTACTCAAATTGGGGGAAAGATTGTGGAAAATCAACACACGTGATAGAAGAAATAAACTGNCTCCGTTGTGTCCTCCTGAAGTGCCCATGAATGATCACTTGGAAACACAGGTTCTTCCCAGTCCTCATTCTCATATGGACATTCAATCCACCATAAATTCTCCATGATAGGTTGGGCTGGTGGATATATGGTGAGCTTCTGGATAGAGAGTCCATTTGAGATGGTCATCTCTCCCTCTCCACAACCAATAAATGCATTGGCTGTCGCTAACCCAGGTCTTCCCAAAATAATTGGATGGCCTTTGGTAGGGTCCTTTGAGTGGATGACTAGAAAGTCTACTGGGTACTCCCATGAGGCTAAAGTAATTATGATATTATCCAAAATTCCTTCAGGTATAACCCTAGTCTTACTTGCTAATTCCAAAATGGTTGGGTAGGCCTAAGAAGAGGTTTTAACTGTAGTTTCTCCAAGGTAGTAACGGTCATAACATTGATGTCTGCCCCTAGGACTATGAGAGTGTTCCCAATGGAAACCTCATTAATGGTTGTGGTCACTACGAGGTTTCCTGGGTTCCCATATTTTGCTACCTTAGGCTGCTCTGATATGTACTCAGAAAGTTCTCCTATCAAATGTACTGTAGGAGGGTCCTTCTGCTTCCTCCTTGGCTTCTTAATACACAATTCTTTGACCACCTTACTGTAGATTGGAATATCCTTAATGGCTTGAAGGAAGGGAATCTTGACACAAATATTCTTCAATTCATTCAAGATGTCAAATTTCTGTTGGGTGGTAGGTTTCTCGATCACTAATCTTTCTGGATAAGGAGGGGCCTTCGTAATTTTTGAAGGTTCATTTTGGGGAAGCTTGGGTTCTTGGTCCTTAGGAATAATAACATCTTCCCACCTAGTGTCATTCGTGGGTTGTTTGGGGGTTTCCTCTTCTTCTTCTTCCTAGATGACTACTGAAGGTCTTTGCCTGTCCAAAAATTTTCCCAACCTCAGTTGTATCTCTTGCAATGGAATAGGAGAAATAACATATGTCGGGAACTCCTGCATCTCAAAATTGTGAAGAGGTTGAGTGTGCTTATTATTGGGATTGGGCACTGGTTGTGCCGGTAATAATGTTGGTCTTGGGGAGCTTGCATTCTGATATTGTTGCAGTTGTTGTGGAATAGGAGGTAAAGGTGGTGGAACAAAACCTGTTAGAAGCTGCAGAATGTTCAGTGGGAACTGAGGGTAAGGATGGTTGGGCATAGTGAAAGGTGGAGCTTGAGGGTTCCCTTGGTTGTGCCCTCCTCTCCATCCTTGAAGCCAATGATGTTGGTACTATGTAGACTAGTTTTTTGAACTTGGTGCATTCCACTATTGTGGTTGTTGATAATATGGTGGAACTTGACGCTGTGGATCTGGGCATGCAGGTTGATTCCTAGGTTGTCATGGCCTCCTAGGTACATAATAGGATTCCCCGGGATCCCCACTTCTATAGATGGCTAACAGACTGGGCAGTGATGGAAATTTTTCAGTTGAGTGGTCTTCTGTGTAGAAGCCATAAACTGAAATGTTATCTAATGACCATTCCCTTGAGGAATGCTTCCTCCTGCATCTTGGGAAAAATATGCTCATTGCTGCATTTTCCTCCTCTTGTTTATTTTTAATATTTAGGGTATCCAACTGGGAATCTATTGTGCTTAAGATATCTGTCTTGAAGTTCTCTAAAAGGTTTCCTATTGCTACTCTCGTGATACCACATGAACTAAATGGTTTTAAGTTTCTACTATAAGGATTCCAAACATTCTTCCGTGTTTTAGCCCTACTCCTTGAGTAATTCTTACACATTTCATAGATTTCAGAAAACAGTTTATGGGAGATGTTACCCAATACCATCGGGTTAAGTATCTCTAGGTATTCCTATGAAATTCCCTTAAGGAAAAGGGCCCTAAATGCATCATCTGGAAGGTCATGGTATTTTGATTTCTATGAGATATAAGCAAACCGTTCCATATGATCCTCGAGATTCTCGTCTTCTGACTATTGGACTTTGAAAATATCATTATGAGACTCCTTGGTCTTGCAGTAGTCTTGGTACTTCTTAAGAAATATATCTTTCATGGCTTCCCAACACCTAATACTGGCCTCTCCCAACCCCATGAACCATCTTAGTGCAAAGTCCTTGAGGGTGGCAGGAAAGAGTTTTAGTTTCTAGGCATCTTGTAAGTAGTTGTAGCTCCTACATAAGATGTCGAACTCAAATAGGAAGGTATCTAGATATTCATTTCTTTTACCATAAAAGGTGGGCAATGCTGAGAGGGAAATATTTTTCATATTGACATTTGGTGTGGTGTCCAAAATTGGAAACCCAAAGGTAGTTTCGGTTTGGTTTCCATCTTCTTCTCCCTCCTCATGTATTACAATGTTGTGATCCTCCTGATCATCCATACTAGTTTGGTTTCGAAACAGAGAGTACCTAAGTGGTTTTATCCTTGAAGAGAATAGAGGATCCCAAGGTTTTTGTCTAAGAAAGGTATCCCTCTGATGGGAAAGTCTTCCGAATGCTTGGATGTTTGGAACTCTACTCGAGCCGGTTGAGGTTATTGGTGCCAAAGTTTATATTTCAATTTGGGAAACAATTATGTTGGTTGAACTACCAAACAAAGTATTCACCTGTTCAGGGTCTATGATGTCTACAAAGTTAGGGTCTCCTGATGGTGGTAAGAAAACAAAGGTTGTGTTGGCTTGTTCTGCGGAAGTCTCAAGTGGTCTTGCCTCCTGTCTCACTATTACTGATGCTTCAATTTGTTGTTCTATAGTGCTCCCTGTTTTAGTCTCTTCAGAGACTACTTTAGCTCTTTGGGTTGAGCTAGTTGTTGCTGTTTGGTATTGATCTGCGGAGTTTATGAGTGGAATGTTCCTCCCCCAAAAAGTTCAGAAGGAACCTTGTTTAAAAGGTCTGATTTGGATTTAATGTATCTACCCTTTGGGTCCCTAGGTCTGTTCATGAAAGAAAACAACAAAAAGAAAAACTACCATTGGGTTTGGAGGAACCTTCTATAACAGATGCACAGGTTTTTACCTCTCGTCTTAAATTTCCCCTGCCACCAAACTAATGCTAAGGTTTAGAAATGATCTATCTCCTAACTATTTCCTACCTTAAGACAACTCCCCGGCAATGACGCAAAAAATGATGGGTGTTCTATATGCACTAAATCCCTCAATTAAATTGTCAACCCGGGGTAAGTAAACTTAGAGTTGTAGCACTATATGTGCCAAGGTAGAAAAGTTAGAGGAAGTATAGTTTAACTAAGGAGGTGGTCTATCTAAGGGCTAAACTACTCAAGCAAAGACTATCAATGAGCAAAATCTATCAAGGAACTTAAACTATTTACCCTAAGAAACTTTTAAACAATGGATCGATGGATTGTCCTAAAGAAGAAATTGAAAACCCTAATTTGAACAAGTTAACTTAATCAATCTAACAAGCAAAATCAAGTCATCTATTTAATCTATTCAACTTAATGAACAATAGCAACAACAAACTAATTTAATCAATCTATTCAAATTAATGAGCATCAACAAGTAAACAAATAAGCAATCAAATAACTAACCTATGTAAACTTCTTCAACAAGTAAACTAATAAGCAATCAGATAACTAACCCATGGAAACTTCTTCAGCAAGTAAACTAATAAGCAATCAAATAACTAACCTATGGAAACTTCTTCAGCAAGTAAACTAATCAAAACTACTCAACATGGAACTAATCAAACTCTTAAGAAAGTGAACTCTATTCTTAAGATAAAATATATAATTACTTCTAATCTGCAAAGGGAAATCTTAACCTATTGAATTAAAATCATTATGACAAAATTCAAAGATTAATCAACAATTACTCTTAATCTACAATGACAAGAAACTTCAAATATAATGATGATGATTATGTCTTTGGTGTCTTATGACATCACGATGGCATCTAACGATTAGCGATAGCTCAAGAGGAATAAGTTCAATATTAAATTCTATAGCGAAATGAAAGGTATATATCAAGCAATCTAACGAGAGCTTAGCCGTCATAGAAGAAATATCAACTATCCTGAAAATCCATGTGATCTTTCACTTTATGCATTAATCATCAACAATAAGAAAACACTATTCTACTTAATTCAAATGTACTCTTATGCTAATGTAAGCAAATTCACACAATTAAAGACTTATAACTAAAAACTAAACTCAAATTCAAACTTCTATCTAGAATTGCAAGTTAAATCTAGAATGGCAATTTCACAAAATAAACTAAACTAATCCTATTATTAAAAATTCAAATTGCAAATTGAAATACTCATAAAAACATGATTCAAGTCCCAGTTCTATCTCAACATACTACAAAAAGATTGATAAGAAAACTAAATAGGCAAACTAAATAAGCAAACTGATAATTAAAATCAAAATTAGCAACTATTCATCCATCAAAACCTTGCCAAAGAAACTCTATATTCTGCATTAACTCAATACTCTGTTTTACTCAATGCTCTGTTTTAACTTTTAACTATTTCAAACTGCAGAAATTCAAACTAACATTTAATCACACAACGTGGTTAGTAACAAAGCTTTCAAGCTATTTCCTAATTAATTAAAAAGACACAACATATTAACAACTATCCTTTACAAGCAACCTGCAAAAAGGAAATTAAAACCATTAAGTTATGAACAACAAACACACAACATGTAAAATGATAAAAACACATATAATAGGAAATGGAAGAAATGACAATTGCACAGCTCCAATACACAAGATAACTATCTAAATATTCACCCAGACCACTGGTGGGCCCCCTAGCAGGTCGTGGCTACTCCTCAATAGTGAATCACGAGATAAATCAACACGATTCTGGCATTTAAATTAAAAATGAAGTCTTGCACAAGTTTATAAAAATGTCTTGAGTTACAAAGCAAAGAAACAATTCTAGCTTCACAATTCTTAACCTCTTTGTCTAATCACTACTGTGGTATTTATAACAGTTACAATCTGAGAGGTCGACCTCCTCTAAAAACAACAAATTCCATTAAATGCACTATAACTGCCTGTGGCTTCTAGAAACCAAACGAGCCACTCAACGCTCAGCATAACGGATTAATCCAAGATGTCAAGAGCTCAGTAGCCGGAGGCCATGAGCATGAGAAAAACCCATGTCACCGATTCGCCCAGCACAGGCCGTCGATATAACAACCACGAACTCGCCCACGTTTTTAGTGATGGATGCAATGCCAGATGAAGTACTGGACGCAGTGCTAGATGGAGTACTAGACAGGATACTGGATGGAAAAACACCATGCAATTTTTCCCTATGACACCTAGATCGCGCATTAGCTTCTTGTAATCATTAAATCAAGCTGAATTAAACTCAAAACTATCATAAAACATCAATTACATGTACCTAGCATAAGCGATGATGATTTTATATAAAAATCCTTCAAAACTTCTTAAAAATAGTTAAATGCACATATAATACTGGTAAAAAAGGTTTTAATCAACATCATTAATTAACCAAATCACGAGCCCAACAATCCTCATGTAATACGATCAATCTTTATCTTTCACTAGCAAACAATTATCCAAGCACCATTTGGGAAAATCCACCTATGAAAAGGAAATGTTAGATATTATGCACGTTGTGGATCTATGGCATCCTTATCTCTTGGGGAAATGCTTCGAAATAAAAATTGATCATCAAAGTCTCAAGTATTTTATGGAACAAATAATTTCTTCACTACAACAACAAAAATGGGTAACAAAGTTGTTTGGATATGATTATGATATCATCCACAAAAAAGGAAAATAAAATGTGGTGGTTGATGCCCTTTCCAAGAAGTATGAAGAAGACGGGTCCCTTTTTTCCGTCTCTTTCATTGTCACGGATTGGTTTCAGGAGATTTTCCAGGAATGGTTGCAAGACCCAAAAATCTCAAGACTAATCCAAACACTATAGTAGGATCCACAAGCTTCTCCAAGGTACTTGTGGCACTAGGACGAGCTTCATTATAAAGGTTTTATGTACTTAAGAAAACATTTGAACCTTAAATCCATTGTGCGCTTTGAGTTTCGTGCTTCACCTATAGCTGGGCATTTTGGTTTTACCAAAACCTATGAACGGGTCAAACATTGTTTTTTTTTATATGGCATGAAACATGATATTCACACCTTTATGGCTGAATGTGATACCTATCAATGCCATAAGGGAGAGACAGTCAAAGCTCCAGGAACACTCCAACCACTTCTGATCCCACCTACTATTTGGACAGATATTTCTATGGAATTCATTGTTGGCTTAACTAATTCCAGAAATAAGTCAGTCATCATGGTAGTATTGGATCGTCTTTGTAAATATGCTCATTTCTGTTCTCTTCAACACCCATTCACAACATCCATCGTGGCTCAATTATTTTATGGATAATATCTTCAAACTCCATGGCATGCCTCATTCTATTGTCTTTTACGATGATCCAACTTTCACCAGCACTTTTTGGAAAGAACTATTCAAACTCCAGGGAATCCAATTACATCTTAGCACAACATATCATCCCCAAACTGATGGACAAAATAAAGCAGTCAACAAGTGTTTGTAAACCTATTTGAGGTGTTTTTCATCTGACAGACACTTCTTACCACACCGCCACTCACATGACTCCCTTTGAAGTAGTCTATGGACATAATCTACCTTCAGTTCTATCATACATACCCAATGTCTCAAAGGTTTAATAAGTGGATCAAACTCTTACAGTCTGCATGGCCATCCTCCATACTCTCAAAGAGAATTTGGTCATGGATCAGAATCAAATGAAACAACAAGCAGACCAGGACCATTCTAAACATGAATTTGCTAAAGGGGACCAAGTGTTTCTTCATCTACAACCTTATAAGAAGAATTCACTCAAATCCCAACACTGTCAGAAAATCACCCTGAAATTCTATGGTCCTTACTGTATTCTCAAGAGAGTGGGGATTGAGATGAGAAAATTGTTGCAGAATGGTAATCGTCTCCCAGGTGGCATCTTCTAGATGTGTGTCCTTCCACTGAACTAAAAATTCCTTGATAGTGCACTGGCCATAGTTAGTTCAGTGGAAGGACACACATCTAGAAGATGCCACCTGGGAGACGATTACCATTTTGCAACAATTTTCTCATCTCAATCCTTGAGGACAAGGCCATTTTTAATGGGGAGGGAATGTTAGGGACCTAACCTCCCTAACCTCTCTCGTAGGTAGAATACTATATTTTCCATGTAATAAAGGATGATATTAGTAAGGCTTGGTAATAAGGAAGAATAATTCAAATGTAAGAAGACCTAATAGAAGCTTCCGCTTCTAGAAAGATCTTCCTCTAGATTGTTCTTTTTGTAGATAGATTTAGTATGAATAAGAGTCGAGGGCATGATAAGTGTTTGTCTTTAGAATTATTGTAATAGAGCATTGCTCCACTGGAGGTTTCCCCCTCAAATAGTTAAGTGAACATTGATTTCTATCAATAAAGGTATTATTTTGGTGCTGTGGTTTCATATATTGTGCTATTCCGCTATTATTCTCTGCAATATTTCTGTTTTATGCTATTAAAATAGATCTGGTACCTAACATGTTTATCTTGCTATTTCTTGGACTACGTAAGGAATTCATACTTTTGTGTTTTTTATTCTTAGTTTCAAGGTTAATTTTGTAAACTCTTGAAGGAGTATAAGGGAATACACCCTCCACCAAGATATATCATTTTATCATTGAATAAGTTATTTTTTGCAATGGTTGATAGAAGGAGTAAAAGGGCTTACACTCTCCTCGATTTACCTTGCTAGTTTTGCTTGCTCCATGGAGTAAAAAGGATTACACCCCTAGAAAAGTAATAAGACTATCTCTTACACAAGAGACTCCATTAATCCAATTGATAAGGCACTTATATAACTTGCATTGGAGATATAAAATCGTTGCATTGGAATACGTGAATTTTTGGGATATTGCAATTGTTCAAGTTGGAATCAATTCTTCAAGCTTTAAGCTTCTTTGTGCTCTAATGGCGTCCAGTTTAGTAAAGTAATTCTATTTGTTGTTACAAACTAATGGTGCAGCCATTAGGGATGTTGTAAAATCACTTTTTCATCATCTATTGCTCTCTAATCTACTACTGAAATTTACTTGTGAACCTAGATTATTGTTTTACTAGTTATTGACTATCATTTGGATGGTTTACTTGTTGATTTATGTGGCTATATCTTTCTGCTGTAGCAATTTTTTTCTATAGAAACTTGGTTGTTATAATAACCTTTTGATAAAACTTAATAAACAACCCTCAAGACCACTAAAGTCTTGCCTTAACCATTGTCAGAAGTTTGACTAGTCATTGCTAGCTTTATTTCTAATATCTTGTACTAGAATTTGGATGGTCATATTTGCAGCTACTGATATTATTTGTTGCTGATTTATACATTCATATACTGCTTCAATTTTGGGACAACAATGTTTTTTGTTGATTCCCCATTGTTTAAAGTTGGCTTGGTTTATCACCATTTGTCTTGTTCCGAGTAGGGCTAACATTTTTTTGCAGGTATTCAACACTTGGCAATCATTTATACTTACAAAAGACTCATATTCAAGCCTATTTTTATCTCCAATATTGACCTATAGGGGTGTTCATCATCATCATCTCACTTTCCATCTCAATCCCCCTAAGGTCACTGGGATTCCCCCCTTGTGGTGATTTCATCATCAATAAAGTGAAGGGAGTGTCTATCTAAGGTGACAGTGGGTAGGTACTCCTGTAGTTGTATCACCTTTGTGACTTGGATTGGGATCTTCCCAAGCTACAATCCATGCGATAACAAGATTAAAGCTGAGCAGGAAATCAATGAGATAAAATATACTCTGTCATATCAAGGATATCATGGACATGCCGCCCTACCAAATTTGTTAACTAAAGAAGAAGATACATAATCAATTTATAGTCATGACAAAACAACGTGTCGTCAAGAGAAACGATTCATCGAATATATAGACAAAGGGTGCCAGATGGACGATATATCCCTAAAAATGAAGTGGTCAAGGTAGAGATATCAACCATAATCATATTGACAGAAGGTAAGTCATCGACTGAACTGGTCAAGTCAACCATAACACAGTCGACCATCTTATCCAAAACGTGACTGACAAGTCAGTTGATGTTCTAGCCAGTCGAAAAATGCAGACACCTCTAAGTACTCCAAAGTCAAAACCTCTAATTATGGATAAAATGGGTCACAATCACATCCCCCTTTATGAAGGTGACGGGGATGCTAAAATAAACTGTTCTTTCCATGAAATTTTTTGGGAGGCACTAAATATCAAAGATGAAGACAAGAAGATGGCCTAGTTTTGGGGAGCCTTAAGAAAAAGAGCCTTTATAGGGTATATGGATTTTACTGAAAATAAACAAAGAACAAAAGACGAAATCAAGGAGAATTTTTTATACTTCTTTAAAGCACAATATGCTAAGCATATTGTTTTGTATTCTAGGAGAGACCGTTCAAGAATATGATAAGAGGTTCAAAGATTTTCTTAGCAAAATATCATACATGATTGATGAGAAGTTGCTTGTTCAATGGTACGTGTTAGGATTACTACAGAAAATCCATGGTCCACTAAGGATGCATGAGATCTAGTTGTGTGAAGAAGTGCTAAATAAGGCTCAACATATTGAAACTGATGAATAATGGCCATTGACATCATCATTGATTGATAAGAAATTAGAGGAAAAATTTGAAATGCTCCAACAGTCTATGAAAAATTTAGATATCCGAAGGAATGATCTGTGGTGCAAAAGTTTCCTAAATGAAGGAAAAATGAAATATAATTGTAAATATAACGATCCATTTTAAAGAGAACCATAAGTCAAATGAATCCAATATGAATTGTATTGTAAAATTTGTCAATCTTTGACAAATCACAATACTAGGTATTTCCCTCCCAACTTGAAGAATGTAAAACCAAAATGGTGTTTCATTTGTGATGAGGCATCCCACTTGATGCGAGAGTACCAACTAAATGGACAAAACAAAACAAACTATCACACACTCTACCATACTTAGGTTTCCAACCAGAACATGGAGTAAGGTAATAGAGAAGGATATTTGGGAAGAGGAAACAATTACCAAGGCTAGAGAGGAGGTTACCAAGGAAGAGGAAGAAGAAGTGTCGACAATGGAAGATACATAAGAGGAGTATGAGGAGGTTGTGGTCAGGGAAGAACATATTTCTTTACCCGATGGAAGGAGGAACACATGATCCCTAAATGTCTTTTAAAAGAAAGAATCAACCTCAAATCCTGTAATATGTGTATAATAAAAGATAACTCGTTAGAAGAATGCCCTGTAATGTTAGAAAATGTGTTGAACAAACAAAATGTAAACCTTCTGCATAATGTTCCAAAACATGAAGTTTTGAATTCAAAGAACTTAAATGTCATCACAAGATCTAGAGCTAGACAATAAATGTATATGCACAAAGATTCACCAATTTGACCACTCAGAAGCATAAATACTTATCCTAATCCTAACTAGGAGGGACAAGTAATGTGGGAGGCACTGGATTTATTCAATAAAAATGAATATGAAAAAAACACAACACATGGGAATCGACAACAAAATGCAACAATCATAAACGACAATGTCTTAAAAGAGTTCTTGCACCTATTAAAAGAAAAATATTTGGTTGGTTGACTACTAGAAATTTTGAATATTTTAAAAGAGTTCAAAGAGGATCAAAGATCTTACAAAAACCTAAGGTATCTATCTCAAGATAAACCCCATGATGATTATGACCCTCAAGTTGATCTAGAAATTGCCGACTTCATGGTTAACCAAGTCATGGTCGACTTTGGGTCCTAAGTCAATATTCTCCCATGGGATACATGGATGAAACTTGGAAGACCTAGATTGGCATGTATAATGAATTATCTAAAGCCAACACATCAAAGGTTTGTAGAGACCATCAAAACCTTGAGTAATATTGAGACAGTCATAACGCGAATTTTGACTTTGGTTGATTTCGAAGTTATTGACCTAGTTGAAGGCATCCCTTCTTATTTAACACTGGTCGGGCGCCCTTGGGGTAGGAAGATGAAGGAAACTATATCTTTGGAGAGGGATATAATCAAACTCAAGGGGAATGATAGAAAAATTGTGATACCTTCGAATCTGAAGGAAGGAAAACCTTGGGTCGAAGTGTTATATTACAAAGTTCTGAATACAAAATCACCACAATAGATCTAGAGAAAAATATAGAAAACCCACATCTTATTATTATAAAAACCCTTGAAGTAGGGAATCACCATACAATAGATCCTATTATGGAAGGGATCCTCTCCTATTGAATTGCCTCTTCAAGGGGCAGTCTCCTAATGAGGTAAACACTCCAAATACAATACTTCTTCTTGACTCCCCATTACATTGCTTGAACCTCTCCTCTTTATATAGTGTTACCAACCACCTAAGAACATTCAAGAGGAGGAACCTTAATTCTAGAAGAAGAACCTTCTAATAAGTCCTCTTACATTTATTATGTTCACATTAATATACATAACTACTATAGTGGGTTTTATTTATTAATATAGTGGATCTAGTCCACCTTAAATTGAATGACCTCCACTATTATCACTTTGGTCCCTTCAACCCCCCTATTACCTCTCTAGCTATAGTACATTCTATCCCCCTTTTGAAAGCGCTGTCCTTAATGTCCACCTTAAATTGAATGACCTCCACTATTATCACTTTGGTCCCTTCAACCCCCCTATTACCTCTCTAGCTATAGTACATTCTATCCCCCTTTTGAAAGCGTTGTACTTAATTCTTGTTATGAGGGTGTACAACCATATACCAGGGTTCCATGGATAAGTGTGGACCATAATGCCGAAGGAGGATAGAGAACCAGAGTCCCATGTAAGAATGGGAGCCACCATGATGAATTATTACAACCACCACTGTAAACCTGGGTCCCATGTTCAAGTGCTTGAATGTGAACTCCACATGGAAGATATCATAACTTAATAGGCAACTGATTTAAAGGTCTACAATAGGCATGTTGATCCAAATATGCAGATCCATCCACATAGTTGGAAATGGTCGAAAGTGAATCTGGAAGGAACAATACCATTGTAGAATATGCAAGTTGGACACTGGTAGTCATAACTAGCTCCGTATTTGTAACATTGATGTTCTCAACATAAGGTGGATTAGAGTCATCATATAAAATATGAAAGTGGTTGACATCCCATAAATGACAACTATCCATATACCAATAATTACAAGCGGCCTCAAAATTATACTAAGCAAATTCTTCTTGATTGTATTCATCCTTCATGGTCTGCATAATATACCTATATTACCTTGCAAGTTTGAACTCTTGAATAGATTTCTCCTAAATATTTTACATTTCAACTTTGAACTCTTGAAATGTTGTTTTGATGGCTTCCATGATTCGAGAGAGAATATCCATTGGAAATACCACATATAAGATACACAAATAAATATCTTAAAATTATCTATATAATGGCACTGATTTGGTAGCAATATGAGCACCGTGTGAAAAATGATGAGCTCTACAGTCCCGTCACCATCACGAAGGCCCTAAAAAATGGTTGATTTTGAATCAACGATATTTTCACTTATGGATCTCCAATTCAAATGATTTTTTTTTATGAAATGGGACATTTTTGAAAGAGGAACTCATATCTGTAATTGGTTTGGGAAAATTTGGCCCCAGGTGCTACACAAATAAGAAAAATCACGCAATCATTTGTGGAAAAATCCTGAAAAATAACAACTTTTAAAATGATGATAACTTAACTTCCCAGACTTCGTTTCAAGTGATTTTTTTTTGAAATTGTATTTTTTTCCAAGAGGAACTCAGATTTACAACCATTTTATAAAAACATTTCACAAAAAATTACAAGAATTATCCGGAGTGTCGCGACCCTCTTTCTCTTCTTTGAAAAATCTACAAAAATAGAAAAAACAATTGGCCTTTTTTTGTGTATGGCCGAATAAAGTGCTTTGATACCACTTTTTTACGTTCCAAAGTTCTTACTACAAAATCACCACAATAGATATAAAGAACAATATAGAAAATCAACACTTTATTATTATGAAAACCCTTGAGGTAGGGAAACACCATACAATAGATCCTATTATGGAAGGGATCCTCTCATGTTCACTTGCCTCTTTGAGGGGGAAACCTCCTAATGAGATACACTCTCAAAATATAATACTTCTTCTTGAGTCCCAATTACATTGCTTGAAACTCTTTATATAATGTTACTAACCACCTAAGAACATTCTAGAGGAGGAACCTTCTAATAAGTCCTCTTACAGTTATTATGTTCACACTAATATATCTAACTATCATAGTGGGCCTTATTTAACAATATAGTGGACCTCGTCCACCTTACATTGAATGAAATCCATTATTATCACTATGGGACCTTCAACCCCCCTTTTACCTCTCTAGCTACACTACATGAAGCTTGGGACAATGATGTAGAAGCTAAGAGATTGTATCAAATCATTTTGGCCTTTTGAGTGAAATGATCTTTAGGAAAGTGGTCCTAAAGTTAATTCATGAGGATATGATGGAAATGAAATGAAAACACATAGTATAATTGGATTATTTCATTACACTTAGCATTTTGGGCTAGGTGGGTCATTTTTATGTGATAATAGATGCCCCCTAATGTATGAGATTAGGAGTACATCTATGATCGAAATACATTATAGTTTGATTTCACTGATGAATGATATAACCAAGGACGGAGAGAGATGCCATATGAAGCTGAACCAACTATAGGAGAGGTAAAGAAAGATCACTTGTCAACAAGAGGGTGAAAATGTGTTAAAGTACATGATCTCAATAGGGACGAGGTAGACATACCCATACTCATCGCGATAACTCATGATGAAAGTGATATTGGTGTGCCTGACATGAAAGGGATGAAATGGTGAGACAATATGAGGTCTCAAGTACAATATCATGACATAATCAGTCTTGTATATAAGTGCTACTGAGCTGGGTACATAAGAATGGATACCCCCATGTTGTGTGAGGGGGATGGAAGAAACTTGAAGAGCCCTGCTGAATAGGAATGGGGCTCCAAAAATATAGCATGATTTAAATAAAGGGGAAATCAAATTAAGGGCTCCGAGAATGGTGCAACAAAGACAATAAAATATGAGGAACAACATGTAAGGCTGGATCATGGATATATGTATGAATCTCAATGATGCGATGATGATCTAGAGTCAAGCACGTGAGAAATGACCAAGTCTGAGAGAGATGAAGACTCTCTTAGCTTAGTTCAAGGTGATATATTGAGGAGGGGGATAGGTATCAGGGTACATAGGACTAACCCCCAGAATGAAGGTGCTAATGTAGATAGGGGGAAGTCCATCGATGCCCAAGAAGAAAAAGTTATCCTTAGGCTCGATATCCAAAGTACAACAAGTGGAGTCATATCCTTGGAAGGAACTACTAATGTAGTAACATATAGGGGGTTACCTAAAGGGAAACCCCATCCCGAGGTCTAGTGCATCTCACACATGTTCGAGAAACTAGTACAATCAACTAGATCACTGAACTATCAAGTGTACGATTCTTAATCATGCGATGATGAGCTGAAGTTGAGCACGTGAGAAACAACCAAGTCACAAAGTACTGATGACCCCCTTTGCATGGTCTGAGATGCTCACCAATTGTGAAGATGAGTCCAAGGTACACAATCCTCTAAGCCAAACATCTATAATATAGGTGTTGAAGTCGATAGGGGAAGGCTTGCTGGAACCAAGGCAATGACGAATCCTTGGAACCATCACAAGGTAGAAATTATTATTTGACTAACAAGGAATGACACCAAGGATGGATAGAAAGGAAATGAGAAGTGGACTTGAGACTTCCCTTATTTAGAGCATAAACGCATGATTGAGCTGGTAGTGACTGAAAACATTCCATGGAGAACAATCAATTACTAGGAACAAGGTTTTTCAAGGAGATATTAGTGGGACCAAGAGGACAACTAGAGGTCAAAGATGGGCATCATGTGATGGGTACAACTCATGAAGGTGTTGGAAAACTATAACAAGACACAATGTGGAACTGAACAAACTCCATGGGACACAAAGGTGATTCGTTTCATATGCTCTAAACAATGGAAACATAAGGATGCTTCCAAATAATGAACCGAGTACAAGAAAAGTACAAGGCCCTCCCGGTAATTCCAAATGGTTTGTTAGGAGGAGAAGGTAATATTTGTAATACCTTAATGGAGAATAGAAAAAATAAAACCAATGTGTTGAGAGACACAAAATCTAAGTGGTATCGCATGGGTGAAACCAAACTACAATGTGAAGGGGTAACAGGGAGATAAATGTCGTAGAAAAAAAGAAGTAGTAATGAAACTATGACAACTACAAATGGAGGTAATCAATGGTAGGGACATGAATGGAAATATCCTCAGGGGTGGGTGAATGGAGACATAAAAATGAAGGATTGTCACTATATGGATGAAGCAAGGGGATTATGATAAATGAAAATCCAATAAATACCAACCATAAATTGGGGACTCTAGAGGGTGTGGCTATCAAAATAATGAGAAGAACTGCATGTGGCTCACCTCTTATATGGAGAGTAACTGGACTCCAAATCTCCATGGGGATTGAACAACATGGGCACCAAAATGAAATAGGGGTCACTATTCTAAGGTGCCCATGTGAGGGAGGCTCTATCATTGAGTAGATGGAAAATTCACAACATGGAGGGGTTGTTCCATCTACCCAAGTGAGGGGGGTCCTACAAGCAATTTTTGAGGATGAAAAACAAATGCAACGAGCAGAAGGGGAGAAAACTATGCTAAATGCCAAGAAAATCAAGGCATGGAGGAGACCCATATCCATGAATAAAAGTGGTTATCCATGGGGAATTCTAGTTCACCAATCAACACCTATGAAATAAAGATGGTGTTCAAGTGATGTAAACCATTGAACAATAATTCAGTGTAAAAAAGATGAGGTTTAACCGTTCTTGGAAAAATGGCTTCCGAATGAAGTGTCAAATCTAAAAAAATAAAAGTACTCTTTTGAAGAAATTAGAAATATGAATCCAATGATGCGAAAAAGATGTCAATCAAAGTCCATATGAGCCCACAACAACAAAAAGAAAAATGGGTTTATTCTTTAAAAATGGTTTTCCTCCAATTTTAACAAGTCATTTTTACTTGTGGTGGACACTAAATGTGGAGAAGAGGGGTCCCTAGATCTTTCTAAGCTCGCTATGAGGAATCCGACTTTCAGAAAATGGTGGTGGGAGAGTCAAGGTGGTGGCCTAACTGTGCTTTTCAATTTCTATGGAGTACTTTCTTAGATTAGGGACCAATTTTTTCTATGGGAGACCATGGCCAAATTTGGGGGCGTAATGCACTAATTGGGGTAATTAATGCATTGACCAACAAATTAATTGCCCCTAACATGAGCATTGATCAACACAGGAACTTGTGAAAATTGATTGGATACTGAGTGTAATAGGCTAAATGAGTTTCAAAATTTGATTGAATGCTCAATTGTATATTGCAAACAATTTTGAAATCATCTCTACATTTTTTCTCTAAGAAGGTTAGAAATTAGTAGCATACAAGTAGTTGTGATGAGTAAAATCAACAAATTAGCTAGGATTTTGTTTACAAGGTATTTGAGTGCGAGAATACATGGAAAATATGAAGTGAATGCAAAATCATCTAGGAAATTTTATTAAGTCAAGTGTCAACCAATTTGCTAGGTTTTTATGATAAGAGAATGTCATGGGTTTTGATCTTACTTTGAATTTTTTTTTATGTGTTTTGAGCCTAAATTGAAAATGGATTTTATCACTGAAATTTGATATGAACGTTGATGTATTATGTGTTTTGAATTTAAATTCAAAATTTGATTTTATATGTTTTGTGTTTGAGCCAATATTTGTGTTCTTCATGAGTAATTAATTTTAGAGACTTGATAACACCATTGCATGTTAATGGATAAAAGTGACCTCTCTTCATTAGAAATTGATAATTTTTGGGTATAAATGGATGATTAGAGAGAAAGCCATTGACCTATCAATTTTTTTATATTTGATAAATCAAAATATTTTGATGAAAAGGCACTCAATAATCATTAGACCTAGTCTTGGGATTTACTACTCAATGGTTGATTGACCACATGAAAATTCAACCGTGATTGGAAAATTTAATAGTATGGAATAAGTGTGGAAAATTTAATAGTGTGGAAATTCCTTGCATGAGCACGACGTCAATAATTTATTGACTATTGACTCCGTTACATACTATTATCATTATTTACACACAAACAATGTTTTTGATTAACTGCGATGAACATAAACTTTCTGCATATTCAAAATTTAAAGTATCAGTTTTTACGGTTTGAACCTTGCATTTTCATACAATGAAATACATTTTCATATTAAGAGACCCTGGTTCTGTCGGAAGACATATGTCAAGTAAATGTAATTATACTAATAAATTTATCTTTATTTTTATGGGTCGATTTTATCTTTATAATATGAAGTTAGGAAACAGAATCTAAGGAAATGAAGGAACCCAATGAATCCATTATTTCTAATTGTTCCTACTTCGGAAACCATACTCTTTCATGAGGAGAGGAGATGGAAATCTGTCATGCTCCTTCACTTCTCTTCTTTATTACGAGAATGCTTATGTTCTTCTTTTATTTCACTCTCTCTGTTAGTCCTTTTGTATTTTGCACCGTTCAATTATCGGATCCTTGGTATACTCATCTCAACAATGTTTCTGATCTTTTGATCAAGAGACTGTTAAGGAAAACATAGAATTAATTACATCCGTAGTTAATTAGTGTGTTTACCAAGTTAATTAGTGTTTTTACCATTACAGGAGTTGGTAAACTATATTTGTAACTATACGTTTCATATTAATATACATGACACATCAATGTGTTGTGTGTGTTGCATCAATTCTTTCCGTGGGTATAATTTAACCCTAATATACAAAATTTTGTAATAAGGAGTGCATGTTCAGTTGTACTAGACACCCCAATAAGTTTTAAGTTTTTTGGTCCCAGTTGTAAAAAGTTGTAAATCTTGCCATAGGCAATCTGTATTCCCCAAATGTTTAGTCAGGCCTACATAGGGCTTTATAGGAGTCGGTAAACCTCCGTAACCATTTGTAACCATATTTGTAACTATACGTTTCATATTAATATACAAATCACATCAATGTGTTGTGTGTGTGTTGCATCAATTTTGTCTTTGCATATATTTTGACAGAGACTCTACTTGGATTCACGTTTGCAATCACATATGATGCATCCCAATCATTACTCACTACTTGGAAACCAAATGTTTCCTTCTGTCATTGGACAAGTTTCATATGCAACAGATGGAGGGTGGTCTCTCTCTCAAGCAAAATGCCTCCTTGAATGAAGCATATTTGACTAAGCAAGTAAATACCTCATGCTACTTGTCCTCTTCTCCTTTGGAACACCCTTCAAAGCTAGCCTCCAACAACCACTTCCAATAAAAAAAGGAATATATTCCAAGTCAAAAGGAAGGGGGGGTGCTCTCTCTCAATGTTTCAAGCATGGGATTAGAAGGCACAGTCTCTCCTCTCCTCGTTAATCGCTCCTTTCTTAGAATACTTGACTTTAGCAATAAAAAATTTAATGGTCACATTCCCTATCAATTGGAAAACCTTTTTCACTTAAATATGCTTAGCCTAACTCATAATTAACTCCAAGGTTCCATTCCACCACTCTTAGTGGATGTTGTAGTTTACAAAACTTGACTTTTCCATTAAAAAGTCTCACAAGAAACATTCCTGTAGAACTATTCGTTCTCATGAAGTTACAATCCATTAACTTAGGAAGTAAAAAATTGATGGGTACAATCCCGACCTGCTTGGGAAACATATCCTCTTTGCACTACATATATATATGGATAACAACAACTTTCATGGGAGTGTTCCTTCCAATATCGATATGCTAAGTCAGGTTAGAGTTATACTTCTGCATGAGAATGATCTGAGAGGAAAAATTACATCTTCCTTGTCTAACTGCACCAGTATTTTAGATTTGGATATATCTTTTAACCAATTCATTGGTCACATTCCCATGGAGTTGTGTGGCAAGAACACCCAATTGACGAGAATATATATTCTAATCATAGTTACCATGTTTGAATTCGATTCTCGAATTTGAATTCAATTCCATACCATAAAAATTCAAATTCACATACCAAATTTTCAATTCAGAAAAAATTCGACAAATACATCTTAAAAACTTAGATATATAAATTTTTCTTCCTAGATTAACTATGCATTTTACTCAATTTTTTTTCTCATTCAACTTGAAATTTGAATAACTTCTAATAACTCTAGATAATGTAACCTCTTATAAATGCAATTCAAAATCACCTCCCATCACTTCTATCCCTTCCCTCCAAAACCCCTCATTGTTTCAAAACTATCTAAGGTCCCTCACCAAATCGACAACAAATTCTTATAATTTTACCAACTCCCATTTCCTATTTTTTGGGCTTTAGAGGCCAGAACTCCCTCCCGACTTCTTGCACGTGATCATGTGTCTATTTATCTGTGCATTCAGGGAGATACATTCCAAATATGTGTGGGATAATGTAACACCCCTGTTTCCCCCAACTTGTAATTAATCATTAATCAGGATCACCATGCTATGGCATGGGAACCATGCAAATGCATTTTTGTTTTAATTTTCCAATGAATGACAGTGGGGGTGAAGCCTTGAAGTATTGGCCATGATATCACTAGAGGAAAGAGAAGGGAAAATTATAAGAGAGGGTTCATTATGTCGAATGACCCCAAATTTCCCCTTGTTGGGAATGATAAACCCCTTCCAGATCCTGAGGAGAGGAATCAGTTAATGAAGGAAGGACTGGTGGTTGAATAATCAACCACCCCCATGAATGGAATCATGGTCTGGCTAAGGAGACATGAGGCTATCAGCCTAAAGTACCATAGAGTTCTGCAGACCCAGGCTGACCCGAGCTTCCTTATGACAGAAGGAACAAAATAGGTCGAGAACCATCTTGGAAAAGGAAGGCATAAAGGATACACGCACAGACAAGGAGAAGACACATCAAGGAAGAGGAGCACATGGGAGGCTCTGTAGAGAGCAGGAGAGACACTAGACAACATATAGAGAAGAGAGGAGAATGTGTGAGGCTCTCCAACTGAGAAAAAGATCTCTGAGAATCTTACAAGAGAACGCAACCCGAGTAAGAGACTTGTTGTCCCTCGACCAAGTGTTGAGGAAACATTGGTCGTGTTTGACCATTTTTGGGACTTCGACAGGCTGATCGAAGATGGAGCACCCAAGCGAAGTGGAGATCGTGGGATCTCACTCATTTTGTGGGCCTTTCGGGTTTTAGGGTTTATGTAACGGGTATGGGATGTTAGCCCATGGGTTTACCCATGCTTAGGTCTTTTTGTAATGTATAAATAAGTAGCTAGGCGATGTAAGTAAAGTAGTAATTTTGTCTTAGAGAGGTCATTGGCTTAGAGCATGACTAGTTGGATTCATGCAAAGACTGTGTTAAGAATTGAAAGGCTAATTGCAAGTGATTGTAAGAGGATTTATGCAGACAGACGGTGTAAGGCTTTGTGCCCTAACCTAATTTGGGGAATGAGGATTTGGTGAGGTGCACACAAATCTCCTGTCCCTTGGTGGAGTTTTCTTTGTGGCTTTGTGCATAGGAGCAGAGGAATGTAAGAAGCTTGAAGACTTATAAAGAATAAGAAGAAGTTGGTGGACGTAGCCCCACACTGGGGTGAACCACGTATATCCTGTGTTGTTGTGCTTTGTGCAATGTTGTTCATGGTTTTTATGTATTTATTTGATTAGTCATGATGCATGATAGGTAGATCCATTGATGCTTAGTGCTTTATATATGAATAAATGCTAGATCTGCTCTAATGCTATGTGCTAAATGAATAGATGTGCTTAATATTGATTACTATTGTGATGATCTGTAATAAGGGTCAATTTTCGATGTGAATACGAATCATAACTTAATGCATACTGTTGGCTAAGTGCTCTGTTAAGTGTTGTAATCATAGATCTATGTCCCGACTAGGTTGTAGACACTTGAGTCCTGCAACCCCCCCTGCCTCGACCTCAGGTGAGACTTCATCCGATTCACAAGTGTTTCCAAAAGGGTCAGTAGTTAGGGTTTTGTTGGTGCTTTGTTGAAGCTTTGAACCCTGGGTCTGCCCCTGTGCCAACAAATGGTTCCATTGCTGGGACTGAAACTGTGATTGCTTGGAATTGAAGAAAAGAGAAAAGCTACATGCGTAGATCTGTTGATGTAGTGCGCAATATTCTAATCATCTTGCAAAAATTTGTGCTAAGAAAAAGAAGTTCGATCTGAAGAAAAGAGGTAAGATCTTAAAGCTTTGTGCTCTGGTAAAGGTAAGACAAGTGGAAATTTTTGCTTCGAAAGTATGAATCTAGGTATGTTTGACAGATTTTGTCCTAGTCTGAAAACTAGGGCACAACTAAAAGAAACAAGATTTGATATGAATAAATTTGATAGAGATAGTGAAAGATATGTTATTCCTATGCATAGAAAGCATTTTTGGACTAACAAGTGGATACATGAACCTAAAAAGATTTTTTTCAGATTGTAGGTCCATCACTGTGATCCCAGTGTGCAATACAAGAAAGGTTGGGGATCGTTTAAGAGAAAGAGAGGATTGACATTGTGTTATAATTGCAGAAGATCGGGACATCTTTCTAAGGAATGCCCTGGTGTAGGTCCTATTTGTCTTTGTTGTAAAGATATTGGCCATAAGGTTGAGGATTGCCCTAGAATGATTGCTAAAGTTGAAAAGATGAACACGAGACAAAAAAACTATAAAGAAACTAAGGATATGTTAAAGAACTAGAAATAACCAGAGACTATGTTATTATAGCTGAAAGAAACACTGAATGATCACAGAGACATTAGTCTACCAGATATCTTAAAAGAGAAGCAGTGTATAGAAACAAGAATAGGAGACTTCGACATAGACTGTGTATTAGATGAAGAAACACATGTGAATATTATGCCAGAAAGCACTTGGGAAATTTTTGGAAAGCCTGCTATGGTTCCTTCATTGGGAAGGATACGATTGTTTACAGGAAAGATGATAACCCTATGTGGAAGAGTTACTAATATACCTATGATTTCCCATGGAACATTGACCGAAGAAGAATTTGAAGTCATTAAGTTTGTTGAGAACAATGCTCCTTTTTCACTTTTGTTAGGAAAGAACTGGATTGAGAAAAATCAGATCCGAAGGAAAGCAGAGGAGGAAGCCACATAACAGAAAAAGCATGAATTAAGGGACTTCATAGCCAGAAAAATAGAGCGACTAATAGAAGAACAAGAGGACAAGTTGAAGCAACAGAAGGCAAGAGAGTTAGTTGTCAAATTTGAAATAACACAAGAAGGCTTAAAGAACCTTTCCATCTAGGAAAGAAGTATAGCCACCCCATAAATAGTAAGAGAAGAAGTATTACTTTTAGACCCTTCGAAAGACCTCAGCAGTGAGAAGTTACTATGCTAAGAGAAGATAAGAATAAGAATGGAAAAAGAAATCCAGAGACTCAGATCACAAGAAAGAAGGCAAGAAAGCTCAGTAAGAAGAAAGCAAAGTTAGAAAAACTGCAGGAAGTCTTAGAGAAGAATTCGCATAAGGCAGGCTTGTAGAACTTGAACCTCGCCAGAATAGAAGAACAACGCAGAATGGCACTTCGCCTCGGTGAAGCTATATGACCGTTGGAGGCATCCTAACTATTAGAATGACGCTCCAAAATGGTTAGAAACACAATTATTACTGGAAAGATCGCCATTGGACCATTGAGACCGTGCCATAACAGATGGAATCGTATTGATAGAGGCATTCTTGCCCATTGGAGGAATCTGTTACGACGTTTCTTATTTAACCCATCAGATGCTGTGTCAAGACCACTTTTTGAAAACTGAGATGTTCGAGCTAACAGAGAAGTGATTTCATACTGTACTGTACTGTCTAGAGCTTGCCATTGATTTGATTACCCTGAGTGTCCATTCGCCTACCCGAGTTATTTTATTACAAGT
This sequence comes from Picea sitchensis, assembly GCA_010110895.2. Lineage (NCBI taxonomy): Eukaryota > Viridiplantae > Streptophyta > Pinopsida > Pinales > Pinaceae > Picea > Picea sitchensis. The sequence continues at coordinate 103,713 of SNQJ01S0038741.1, forward strand.
GTGAATGTTGGGTGAGCATAGTGCGCTAGAGAAATCTATAGAAGATATCTTGATCAACCTCATGGCAGAGAAAGTCATGTATGTAGGAATATAGGCATTGTTGATGGGAAGATTGCAAGCATCCCCCTCAACTGCACGTCGGTCTAGGAAAACTGTGACTAAGAAAAGAAGCAAGCACCGTGACGATCTCACGAACACGAAGCAGATCCCGTCAGTCTTTCCTGACTACATCCTGCCTTTGGCTGGCACAGTTATTCATGACAACATCCTGCATGATTTCGAGTACACGCTAATCACTGTGTACCTCCCGAAGGGGATACGCGCAGTTAGACTACAGTTGGGACTGATCCCATCTCTCAAGATTAGTGATTTCAACCTTGGAGACCAAAAGAACTATGTGATGCTCGCACCGCATAGGTACCTGATGAAGACGACTGGGAAGAATCCCAAGTTAGTCCCCCAACCATGGATCAAGGAGATTGCGATATCGACAATCTTAAAAGTGATGAAGATCCCCCACTTTGGCAGACATCAGGAGGTTAACGCGTGTGTTAAACACCTCCTGTCATGCTATCATGGAAGGTATCTTTGGTTGGATAGGTGCATCACTTTGGATTCGGTGTTGATCCACCTGATCACTGGATTGAGCATGCAGGGACCAAACCCTTAACAATTATACCGAAGGAGGCTACAGATCACTCCTTGGCACAACATATCAAGGAGGTTTATGGCGATGTGGAGAAGGGGAAGCGAGGCTACAAGGTAGCCTCCATCCAGAATGGCACAATGCACCTAAATTGTTAGCTGATCGCTGGAAATATCGTCAGAAAGAAATGGCTGACACAAGTCATAGGGTTCGTAGTTGACCTCACAGGTAAGTGTGTCAAAGGAATGTAGATGAACTAGGTGAGCTACCTCATCAACAAGTTGGAGAAGGACTTCCGCGAAGTGTAGGACCAAGGGTACGAATTCCACTTCAGTTGGTTACTAGTGCTCATTGCATTTGTTGCTTGGGAGATGCTAGAGGGAGCGACATTCCCATAAATCGAGCCATCGGAGCCATTGGCCGCGAGGTTCACCACCTTTTGTTATATGAGTGATATGGCGAAGCAGTGGCAATCAAATGAGGTGTTCCACGCTTACATACAGCTGAAGCGCTCCATTGAAGCATTTCCATGGATGACCTCGAACACTTTGCACACATACGTGCTACTAGCAAAGTTCCGTGCAGACTGACACTTCATATACATCACTTCTCGTAGGGACAAAATCAAAGAGGAGCTGCAGTCCTACTACAAATTGACCAATGAAGACATGGAGGATATAACCAAGCAATGGCCAGCCGAATTCCTTATACCGGTCGAAGATGTAAAACTCTCTGAACTTGACATCATCAAAAGTCCGTCGGTCACCCGGACTGAGTATGATGGACAGAGAAGTGCAAAGAAAAAGAATAAAAATGAAGAAGTGTAGAACATAGACACTGAGGAGAAGGATAACGCTTCGGAGGAAACTGTGCTTGAATCACTTGCAGGAGGAGGAGGTGACGAAGTAAACCAAGAGGAGGAAGGAGAAGAAGACAATCAATAAAAGGGCTAAGTAACACTGCCAAAGGGTCCCCTCACCATAGCAGAGGAATCGCAAAAGAGAAAGGTTTCCCCAGAGAAACCTTCGGCAATAAAGAAGGCTTGAGCCAATAAGCCTCAGTTGCAGAATGTGTTCACAGTGGATGATATCCATCTCATCATCACAGTTGTAGAAGATGCCTCAGAGGATATCCTACAAAGACATGAAGCAAAGCAAGAGACACTGTATGACAGAATAGAGAAGGAGCTCAAATACATCCAATGAGCTATCCAGTTGATCTGTGCAGTTTCTACCGCGCCATCTTCAGCAAAGAGTGTAGAATTGGGGGATGAGCCCACCCAATTATGTAGATTATTAGATGCAACAGAGAGTCTACTTTGTCAAGTCCAAGAAGAAAAGGAGCAGGCCACAGAGGCCTTGAAGCAAGAAAAGGAGTAGGCCACAGAGGCCTTGAAGCAAGAAAAGGAGGAGGCCTTAGATCAACTTCAAGTTGCATAGCAAGAGAAAGATGGCATTAGGATAAAGTTCATAGGGGACAAAGAGAATATGCAGAAAGAAAAAGATGATTTGCTTGCAGAGAAGACTGTGGTCAGAGAGGCAGTAACTAGAGATCTTCACTCTATACCGGGTTTGGCACAGGAGGAACTAGAGTCCACTGAGATGCAAGTGGGGAAGATCACTGAAGCCATTCAACAACTTCAAGAAAGAGTAGCAGAGCTAGAAATCGAAGTAGTACCTAGCACTCTGCAAGAAGTGCGATATCAGAGGGAAGAAACTGCTAGGAGAACAGTAGAAAGAATCAGGGCGTTGGCCTCAGAATGTAAGAAACTAAGTAATCGAAGTGCGCAGACCTATGGGTGCCTTAAAGAAGACCCGGAGCTAAGGACATTGGAAGCACAACTCCAGGAGGTGAAGTAGTAGGCGTCCACAATGCAAGCACAAATGAAGCTTCTTACTGCAGTCAAGAAGATGAAGAGGTCGCAGGAGCAACACACAGTTCAGTAGCAGGTCACTGCTATCCAGAGAAAGGTTATGGAGGTGATAGAGAGAATCCAACAGGTGTAGGATGAAGCCTACACACTTTTTGAAGAGATCGAGGGACAAGGCTCAAAGTTGGAATAGGTGGTTGCAACAGTAGAACAATGCTTGGAAGGGCCTGTCACCGAGCAAGTAATTCAGGAGTTCGTCAAGAAGGAGGCTTTGGCGAAGCAACAAGTTGAGGTAGATCAAGCTAAGATAGAGGCCTTCGAAGCAGTGTTTCCTAGATTAGAGTGACTCAAGATGAGTCACATGTGAGTGTCGGGGGCTTGTTGGCCCTCGACCAAGTTTTGAGGAAACATTGGTCATGTTTGACCATTTTTGGTACTTCGACAGACTGGTCAAAGACGGAGTGCCCAAGCGAAGTGGAGATCGCAGGATCTCACTCATTTTGTGGGATTTTTGGGTTTTAGGGTTTATGTTATGGGTATGGTATGTCAGCCCATGGGTTTATCCATTCTTAGGCCTTTTTTTAATGTATAAATAAGCAGCTAGGCAATGCAAGCTAGGTAGTAATTTTTTCTTAGAGATGTCATTGGCTTAGTGCATGACTAGTTGGCTTCGTGCAAAGACTGTGTTAAGACTTTCAAGGCTAAGTGCAAGTGATTGTAAGAGGATTTGTGTAGACATATGGTGTAAGGATTTGTGCCCTCAATATAAAGGACTGGAGTATCTGGTATTGCTGGTACTGATAGCGACAAAGGGTGACAAATTGCATTGTCATGTCGGCTTTATGGCCGGTTTTGAACATGATATGAATCACTAGGGAATTAGCAAGGTATGAAAGGGAATTAGCATGAGATATAAGAGGTAAGAGGTGGGAGAGACTACTTCATTATTTGAAATTGCACGTGAATTGATTGATCGAATAACCACCTCCATTTTCACTATACGTGTGGAGTAGAATACCTCATGATTAGAAACACAAGTAGGTAGTGAATCTCCATGAATTAGGCCTCAATCTCAAAGGAGGTGTTTGTTAGGTACGGTAGGCAAGAGAATAAGAATTGTAGGTGGGATTGCTTACCAATATTTCTTCTTTCTTTTTTCTGGTTGAGATAGAGCCAGGTTGGGAAAGACAGGCAATAAAATACAAGGTTAGGAAATCCAATACATAGGAAATAAAGTTGGTAAATGCAAGGTGAAGCAACACATCAAAGCATCGGGAAAATTAGATTCATTAGATAAATCATATATGTTATTATACAATATTATTCATTCAATGATGCACCATGAATCACCAGAACTAGGGAATCGATTACTAGGAAAAACACTAGGAAAAACACCATACAATTACTAGGAAGTAACACCATAAATTAGGAGCTTAAATTACCATAATTTAGGAGCCATAATTAAAATAAAATATAGCCACTATGCCATCTTATTAATAATTTATTTATATTAGTCTCATCAATAAATGAAGGACAATCGACTGATGAACTCAGCTAAATGGGGAAACGAGTAAACAAGACTACGAAAGGGGGTAAAAAAGGTATAAGGGAAAAAGGCAATGATCAACCAAGATGGATGAGGAATGGATTGACATTGATAGATTCTCCATGATTCACAATCGATTCACAATCTAATAGGTGCAAAGGTGGAATTGTAGAATTGATCACTTACCATTTTCTTTTTACACTGGATGGGAGAAGACAAGGTAAGAGACAATACTTTGAAACCACCAACCTCGCACCTCGAACGAAGAGAAATCAAATCTAGAGTCGAAATAAATCCAATCAATAGTCCATCAACCAACAACCATCCATCATCTCATAAGATCAAACCCAACCTGCTTCTACCCTCAGAGTTGGGAACTAGGACCATACAGGGTTAACCGGGAAGCCTAGATCTAGAGGGCCGAAAAGGGGGGGTTGTTTAAGTGGGAGAATATTCTTCCTTATATGTCACATCCTGGAAATTAAACCCCAAATAATAATCGACGATAACGAGAGCCCCTGCTATCCGTGCCCATAAATCCATCAACCACAACCCTTTTCCTTGGATTTTCATCTACAAAAGCACCCTTACTTCAAAATGCCCAGAAAGTGCATCTTATAACTCCTTGTTGCATTGGATAACGCAATTATCTATAATGCGGAACCTTGAGCCTTTGGTCTATTACTAAGGAATTTATTATTTATATAAACTTTTTTAGTTAATATGAAACTATTCTTTCTTAATGAGGAACTATTATTCCTTATACTTGTCTATATACTCGACTTCTACTTGTACTTATACTTCTTTCTACATGTACTGATTAGAGGAAATAATCTTATACTAAACTTGTAATTATCTACTCTCCTTGCTTTAACTCTCCTTGACTTAGTATTATCTTTTATTACTATTCTTTTCAAGTAGTATTAAGTATTTAAAGGAAAGAAAAGCTCAGTATTTTTATATTTATAATAGGATATTAATAGATTAGGATAAGAGTAGGATATGAATATAGGATTAATATATAGGAACTCCTTAGACTATTATTAGACTATACTATTAGGAACAAATAGGATAGGAAGAAATAGTTTTTAGATTTCAATTTCCCATGTGCATATAAGGCTCATGCAATAGAAATTCCCAACAATAGGCAAGGTTCGCTAAGGTCAATTTACCAATGTAAACATCTTAACGCAGGGAAAACTAAACACAATAGTCCAGGTGTTACACATTATTTTCGTCATCCCTATGACCGTTAATGATGTAAACCTACCTATTGCCTTCAGAGGGGTCAATGGCCTGAATTCCTGAAGAAAGAAGGGAGACGAACTTTTACTGAGAGAAGAAGTTGTATTTTCCTTTGTAAAAACCCTATTAAAGAGGATTTTCGCAGGTTTCTCTATACACAGGGTGCATAAATGTTTAATTTCTGTAGGCTCTACTAAAGATAGGCTGCGGAGTTTCCACAGGCTGCACTATAGCTAGGGTGCAGAAATTCCTGTACGTGGGAAAAACGAGCGTCTTCTCGATGTTTCTAGAAGGAGAAGATTCTATGGTGAGGTGGCCTCTGAACGGTTTGGATCTTACTCTCTTTCATGATTTAGTGGGATCATCCTAACCTCCTCACCTTATCCTCTTTAGCTTATAAAAGGAGAGGAGCTATCATGGAGAAAGTTAGCTTGAGCTTGGAAAATATTGGAAATTTGGCTTGGAATTGTTAGCTTAGTTAGAGTGGCTTTGAGCTTTGCTTTGTCAAGATAGATTGTGAGTAGATATTAGATATACAGTCTCAGAATCCATGAAATATAAGTGTGTGGGAAGCAAGGGACTGTTGTAAGGAACCTGACAACATCAAGGTATCTGGTTGTATCTTTCTTCCACATTCTTTAATACAAATATACTTTTCTTTCCTATATGAATGTTATTTGTTCATATTGTATGATTCCTTGATCACGTACATAGTTTCATATCAAATAGACTCTATTATTCTTGTCTTCATTTGCTTGTGTTTATTTGAAGATATTTCTCCATAAGCCTCGCGATGGAGGTTGGATTGCATTGGTGAAGTTAGATCTTCGATATTTAAAAGGTATGTTCTATATCCATTTCTCATTTGATATTTGAAGCTAAGGAAAGAGTAGTGTACTGTCTTGTTTTGTTCTAGTTTCGTAGTGAAGCTAGGGGGATTGGTTTGTGTCCACACTTAACAATTAGCCCGACAAAAAAATTGGCAACCATACTGGGGAACATATTGTTTTCCTAGTTTGTCTTGATTTCTTGCTTTGATTGCCTGGGTTCTTTTTTCTGAGTCTATGGGGGATCCATCTAGCCTCTCTGGATCTGGAAGTTCTTTTAGACTCTTTGCCCTTTTTCCAACATTCCTTTGTTTACAGGCATTTCTACACTGTATCCCATATGTAGCCTGTGGAAACCTTAGATCGTGGCACCCTGACTGTTTAGACCAGTGCGGAATCTCCGCACCCTACCCATATCTATCCCGCAGAAACCTCAAATCGCCGCACTGTACCTTACTGCCGGGTTGTGACGTCTCCTGTAGAATTGTTTGGATTAAGTCTTTTTGTCTTTTGTCACCCAGTTTTTCTTTGATCACCTGGGATGAACTTTTGGACCCTGTATTTGACTATTTACAGTCTGCTTGATAGTTTTTGAGCTGCTTTTAGCCATCTTTGCTTTGTTTTCTTTGGAAAGATTTGGTCTCTTGCTTTGAGTGTCTTTCTGTTTCAAAGCATTTTTTTTTCTTTAGAATTGTTTGGTGAAAGAACTTATTTTTCTTTTATTGAGTAATTTGTGTTAAAAGAGAAAATTTGTTTGGGTTTATTTGTTTTTTAGAGATTCACTATTTCTTTTATCTATCTTTGAAACAAAAAAATCTTATTTCTTGCTTTATATTAGATTAGGGGTATTTTTGCATTTGAAGTAGTGAAATTGCATGGTTTTTGGATTTTTTGGTCTTGAATTCTAAAAACAATTCCCCCTCATGGCTAGGGGGGGGCCAAGAATCATGTATTGGTGTATAATCTCTTTTGTTCAGTTCTTGAATATCTTGATATTGATGAGTTTAATAAAATCTTGGGACATTGTGCATCTGGGAATGATAAACGTTTTCTCCTTCTCGTAATATAGCTTTCATCGAAGTGAAATATTTGCATCCTCATTTTTTTGCATTGTTTAGAGTCAATCAAAACATCATTTAATCCCCTGTTGAAATTACTAAGACAACTGAGAGGGGGGGGTGAATCAGTTGTTACTATGCTTAATCAATTTATGACTTATTCATGATTTTTAATCTCTTCCAAGTGACCATTAATATTATACAAGATATGAACAACATAAATAATGAACATCAGTCACACATAAGATATACACAGAGACATATTTTCATGAGGAAACCCATAAAGGGAGAAAATCTCTTCTTCTTTGAATGATAGGCAATCTTTTAAGTTTTGTACATCATCTATCTTTGAGCACCAACTCAATGTGAGGTTACTACCTCTTTTTTACAAGCTCCAACTTGCTAAGAGCACCAACCTTGTTATTTCTCTAGCACCCATTAGAAGGAAGCATAAACTCCCTGAGTGTTCCAACACCAACTAGACTTATACAAGCACCAACTTGCATACATAAAACTCCGTGTTTTCCCTAGCACCACCCTGCCACCCTATTTTCTAGCCACAACTAGATGGAAGATACAACTTTCAATATTCAAGCACCAACTTGAATATCAGAGGACCACAGTCCTCCCTAGCACCACCCTACCTCCCTGAGTGTAAATAAATGATTTAATAACCAACAATATAGGTATATCGATTATTACCACTTCTTCTCTATTATGCAATTCTTCTCTGCTTCACTTTTCTTCTTCTCTATTCATACTTGGCTTGACTTGCTTCTGTCTGTTTTGTGTAAATCTGCTATGCTTATGTCTGTTAAGCTTTTGTTTCTCATCTATGAGTTTCATCTCATACTGCGCATACTGTAATTTTTCCTTTCTTATAGTTCAAATCATTTTTCAGTTAGAAAAACCAACGTCACATAGTCACAATGCATTTCTCTTTTATGCTATCTCCCCGATTCATTTACACCTCCAATTTCCAAGGAAACACATCAACAACTAAATTGCCAAACGTCCAAGAACTATGATTCAGTTCTGCTAACTGAATCGTAACTGAACAATTAACAATGAGGTAAAAACAATAGCCCTTCGATCAAATTCCCAATTAATCAGCACCGTTGGATTACACCCGCAGGGTCTCGCGTTTATCCCATATGCCCACTGGCTGTGACCGAGCACTAAACAGAAAGTGATTTCACGATTTCACGTTTTAGAATTCTTGTAATGAGACATCACGACTCTCCCATGTCGTGATCTTCGAAATGGATCTTAGATTCTAGCTCCTTACCTTCTCATGACCACTAGCTGTGACCAAGCGCTTATCCATAAAGCGTTTCACGACTCATAACTTCGGGAATCCTGTGATGAGGCATCTCAACTCTCCCAAGTTGTGATCTCTGAAATGGAGCTTAGCTACTAGCTCCTTCCCTTCTCATGACCACTGGATGTGACCAAGCGCTTATCATAAAGAGATTCATGATTCTCAATTTCGGGGATCTTGGTATGCGGTTTCTCGACTCTCCCAAGTCGCAATATCCGAAATGGGGCTTAGCAACGTGCTAGCTCCTCCCTTCATCCTTCGACGCCATGACCTTCAGGTGCTTTGCTTGTCAGATCAACGGTCTAGAACTTTGGTGATACGACGGTCTAGATCATTTCACAACTTCGCATGTCGCGAGTTCATGTGTCATATTCCTTTGACTCCTCTAATGTGCAAGTCAACGAAATGCCAATCGCTCTGCATGTGTCCTATGGCTTCAACGACCAGGATTTTCATCGCGATTTTTCATTTCGAGGAGTTGGAGGTTAGCTCACCTCTATTCACGTGATTCACGAATTTGCGAAACTCTTCATCTGCTACCACATGTCCTTCGGATCAAACGATCCCCCTGCTTTCGAGACTTTGTAAGCCCGCTTCACCTTGCACTTAAATATCATGCTTGTTCTTCTAGATCCAAAGATGATCGATCCTCGCACTCATATCTGATGCCTGAGATCTGTTCTCCTCTTTTGTGTGCTCCTCCTGTCTAAATTCAGATATGACGACCATCGGGAATTCGCGATGGGTGATCCAACGATCACTGTTTCTCTTCACTGTTGAGATTATGCTTATGATCTTGCCACTTTCTCTTGTTTTTCATCATCATGCTGATTTCTGATCTTTCCATCAATGAAAACATGCATACTTTTCCTTCTGTCTATAAACATGCCAACATCCCCACGATTTAGTCCACGCCATTTTCCTCTTGAGTAACAACAACCTTAAAATAAAATGCTTATAAAAATTGATTAGACATTTTTATATTTTATGGTAACAAACCTACATTAGATTAGTTGTAGGGATTTGGAATAGGTGTGAAAGATAACTTTCCAAAGATACAAACAAACATAGAATCTTGAGTTAGAGAGCGGTGAAATCCAATTGCTACATTTTGTCCTGGGAATCCCTTCTCACACAAGGGTCAAACCTGAGGTCACATTGAGACTGACAGAGTTACTCACCCCACTTTGTTGGTATTGTTGTAGAGATTGCATGTATTATGGGGGTTGATTGAAGGTATACCCACAATGATGACTGGAAGCCTTTCGAGTTGATTTCGGGCTAGATACCCTGCCTTTGCATGTGGATCGAACTGTCGACTGTTTCCCCAGGCATCATTGTTGTAGTTGGTAACCTTAGTAGCCTATCTCTTTAGGGTCTTACATGAGGTGATTGTGGAGGGGAAAGTCTTCACGATACCTGGAATCGACATTGGCCAAACTCACTTGGGCTCCTTGGAGGGTATACCCACGATTATGTGTGGGAGCTTGCACCAAGGCGTAAGTCCGTTAAGAAGGTCGTCAACGTAAATTTTCCACCCGCTCGATCTCAGCCCTTTCTTATATTGTTCTCGCGATGTTGGATTTCATCACCAATTAGTGCATTCATTGTAAGAAGGTTTTGTTTTCTTGTTTACTTACTAGATTTTTAGCATGTGTTGTTTGTTTTCCCCTAGTGGACTCTAGGTTGGATCTTTATTTAATGGCGTCAGTTCCCGGAATGACCAATGAAGGAACTCCTTTTCCATGGGAACCTTTTGTTTTTCCTTCTTACGGAAATGTTGGTCCTCCTCATATCGCTACTTTGAGCCTTCCAAGTCTCAAAATTGGATTATCGGTATAGTTCTTTTCCACTCAGGTAATCTCGAATGCAGCTAGTGCTTTGGTTGTAAGCACTTCCCCCCAAGAACATCAGCCTCATGTTGATCCTTCACCTTCTTCACCAGTAAGATCTTCTTCACCTTCTTCACTTGCAAGATCCTCTTCTATTTCATTTTCTTTGCTGAGTGAAATCTCTCCAGCTAGTAACCCGTTGGATAAGAAGAAGAAGAAAAGGAAGAATAAGAAGAATAAAAATAAACAAGGGTCCAAACTTCCAACCACTGTCGGACATGTTGGAAAGAAACCAATCATTGTTAATCATGTTGGGAGTGTTGATGACGCCAAGACAACCCAAACCCATAAGCCCAAGTACCCTTACAAGATTTGTAAGGGTAGCCATCTTCTTAAGGATTTCTCTGGTCTATCCAAGGTCATAGAAGCATGGTCTACAACTCCTTTCCAGTCCATGTTGTCGGCCTCTGAAAAACATGCTGATGACCCCCCGTCAACTAGTCAAGATACCATTAGAAAAAATAAAAGTAGAGTCAAGTTCCCATGTATGTTATGCAAAGAGAGTCATCTAACTCACCTTTGCCCTTGTATGGAAGAAGCCTCGAAATTACTAGAAGACATGACTGTTTCACAACCTCAACTTCCAACTGCTTACTATAAGATTTCTCTCAACCCCTCTGTAGTTGATGGAATGATTAATCTGGTCCCTTCGTCGGTTAATCTAGTTGATCATGTTGTCAATTTGGTCACATCCTTAGTTGAACCAGTTGGCAAAGTGGTTGATCCGATCCCATCCTCGGTCAATCCCACTCTCCCGCCAGAGAGTGAAACCCAAGCAGTCAATCCATTTCCACCTGTTGACCCCGTTCTCCCCTTGGAGAATGCAACCCAAGTGGTCGATTTGATCTCTCCATCAGTTGATCCTACTCTCCCACTAGAGATTAAACTCAATAACGTCCACATTTTTCTTGTTGATACAGAATCTACTATGTTAGGGGGAATTCCTCCTCCCGTGGAACCTCCTGCAAGTAATGAGGCCATCCTTTTTAATTGGGGTGTGCTAACTGGACCTCGTCTTCCCTCTCACATTCCTTTCTAGATTACAATATAGATTTGTGGCCGAGACATTCCTCAGACGCTGAAAGATGAAGGTGCATCCGTTAGTATTTTGTCCTCTTTTGCTTGGCAAGCTTTGGGTTCTCCTTAGCTTGCCCCAGTTACGCATAATTTTTTAGCTTTTAACAAAAGAACCAGTCAACCTTTAGTTACCCTTCCTCAGTTTCTTGTAACTTTGGGTGGGAAAACTGTCTTTATTGACGTCATGGTAGTCCAAGACCCCTTGGATTTCACTTTACTCCTAGGGAGGGATTATGTCTATGCCATGAAGGCTATTGTGTCCACTCTTTTTCATGTGATATCTTTTCCTCATGATGGAAGAATTGTGACTATTGATCAAATTTTATTCGGTCCTGACTGGATTACCTCCTTAAATGGTTCTTACATGTAGATGGTATCGCCCCCGCCACAGGTTAATTATGTGGCGTTGTCTCCCATGACTTCGGTTGCCGATGAAGATGAGCCTCTCATTGTAAGATTAGTCTATTTTGACTTAGATCCAGTAGTTGCATGGTTATCTCTTTGATAGGGATTTTAGAGTCTGATCTCTTTACCCTTATCATGACTCTTGACATATGTTCCTTCCAGA
>SNQJ01S0038741.1:129485-143467 GCA_010110895.2 Picea sitchensis
TATAGGCATCTGTGCACATAAGGAAGTCATCTTTTGGATTGGCGATCTTTAGTACGGGTGCATGGGTCAGTAGATGTTTCAGGGTTTGAAATATTTCTTCACATTTCTGTGTCCACAGGAATTTTGTCCCCTTATTCTAGAGGGCAGTGATTGGACAACCAATCTTGGAGAATCCTTTTATAAATCTCCTATAGTATCCTGCTAATCCCATAAAGGATCTGATATCTAAAACATCCTTCGGGGTAGGCCATTCCATGATAGACTTGATTTTGTCAGGGTCTACTGCTACTCCTTCTTTGGAGAGAACATGGCCTAAGTAATGTATTTCCTTCTGGAAGAATTCACATTTGTTGAATTTGGCATAGATCTTATTTTCTCTTAGCACTTGCACCACAAGTCTAAGATGCTCTTCATGCTCTTCTCTATTCTTAGAGTAGATTAATATGTCATCAATAAAAACTAGCACAAATTTATCTAGAAATTTACTGAGTACATTGTTCATCAAGAACATAAAAGTGGCAGGGGCATTGGTTAACCCAAATGGCACTACCACAAACTCATAGTGACCATACCGTGTCTGGAAGGTAGTTTTATGGATGTCTTCATCCTTGATTCAGACTTGATGGTATCCTGACCTCAAGTCGATCTTTGAGAAAATAGACGCGCCTCCCAATTGATCGAACATATCATCGATCCTGGGCAAAGGGTACTTGTTCTTTATGGTTACCTTATTGAGTTGTCTATAATCTATACACAGTCTAAGGGTGCCGTCCTTCTTTTTCACAAACAGGACTGGTGCTCCCCATGGAGACATGCTGGGTCGAATATAGCCTTTATCCATCATTTCTTTTAATTGCAATTTGAGTTCAACTAACTTGGGTGTTCTCATCCGGTAGGGTGTCCTAGACACCGACACCGCTCTTGGTGCAAGTTCTATCGAGAAGTCTATGTCCCTCCTCGGAGGTAGAACTGGTACCTCTTTTGAAAACACATCTCTATATTCTCTCAGGATAGTGTGATCGTCAGGGCTTGGTTTATCACCTTCGATTGTTTTCAACACTTGTATTGCATATAGGGGACATCCCTTTCAGTAATACTTTCTCATTTGTAGGGTTGATATTTGTCTCACTGAAATGGGTTTTCGGATCCCTTGAAGGGTTATTCTTCTCCCTTCTTTACTTACACATTCTAAGGTTTTATGGTAACAGTCCAGTTTGGCTTTATGGGCAGTTAGCCAGTCCATACAGATCAACAGATCATATGATCCCAGAGGTAATATGTTAAGGGTTTCTTGGGTGGGGAATTCACCCAACATTAAATGGCAGGCTGGTATAACCTCTGCTATCTTCCTTTTGGTGCCAGTGGCTAACTATACCAACCATGGCTTGGTATGTTTTTGTGGCTGTAGTTTACACTTATTAACAACTTTAGGGGCTATATAACTCAAATTTGAACCAGGGTCAATCAAAACAGACACTAGATGGTTGAAAATCATACCTTCTATTCCCACTACTGAAGCTTGATGGTCCACTTGGTTATTATCCAAGGCTGCATAAATTTGTGGCACACTCCTTGCCACATCATTGACGGTAGTAGTTTCTTGGATGTTATAAATCCTTCGACTATTCTGTCATCGGTGTGGACAGTCTCTCAGGATATGTTCCTCTCCGCAACCCCAACATTTTAGAGGTTCTCTCTTGGTGTTATCCACCTTCACTAGTATAGGTCCAGAAGTTTTATTTCCGCCCAATGAGGGAAAGTTCTGCTGGTGTACACTCTAGGATGGAAAATTCATTCTTGGGTTCTTCTTGTAGTTTTTAAATCCTGGGGATTTGATCCCCTTTTTCTGAAATCTTGAACTATTCTTCGGTTTTCATCCTTCACGAGGTTCTGCTCGATGCCCAAACTGTTCATGAAAATAGGTTGCCTTTCGAATGGTGCCTTCTAGGGTCTTTGGCTCATCAAATTCAATTCTGTTCCGATATTCCTTGGGTAGCCCACTGATGAAGCGTTGCACCTTTGCCTTTTCTGCTTTTATATAAGGTACATACCTCAACAAGTTGAGGAATCTGTTAACATATTCTTCTATAGTAAGTTGTCCTAGTTTGAGTTCATAAAACTCTTTAGTCTTTTTGTCGAAATATTTTTTCGATAGATACTTCTTCCGGAATTACTTCTCAAATCCTTTCCAAGACAGGTCCTCTTCGCAAACCCCTTTCACATTCTTAAGGTCTTCCCACCAAATGGAAGCTTTTCCTTTCAAGTTGAAGGTGACCACTCGGGCCTTCATATTTTCTAAAAAGTCATGGACTCTGAAATACTTCTTTAGTCCAAGTAGTCAGGCCTCTGCTTCCTCTCCCTTCTTTATTTCACCATTGAAGGAGGGTGGTTTGGCCTTTCTAAATTCTTCGAATTTTTGACCTTTGGAAGACTTTTGCTTCTTATTTTTTCTTCAGGGATAGGAACTAGTTCTACTACTAGAAGAGCCCTCTGAATCGCCAGCTTCCTCCTCCGAGGAATCATCCGACACTTTCCCTTTACCTCTAGGGTGGAACTTTTTCGAGGTGCTCCTCTCAGTGTGGCCACTGATATGACCATGTTTCTGAGTTTCAGGTTCATGCTGCATTTGTCTTTGTAGATTGGATAAACTCTGCAGTAAAATTGTGTTAATTTCTATTTGTTTTTCTTGTTCTTTCATCATCCTTTCATTGTCAGCCTTGCAGCTTTGTAATTCGACCATGAGACTCCTCACAGTCTCGGCTAGATCTGGAGGGGTCCCTACTGACCTTCTTTCATCATACTCTTTGTCTCTATTGTGGGAGCCCTCTCCCACTTCATGGTGAGTCACCATACTATGTGTTGATAATTTCCCGCAGTTGATCTTCCGCTTGTGTGCAAGGACAAACACTAGTTGTTAGTCAATAGTTAGATACATTTTTATAACCTGTGCAAAATTCATATTTCTTTCACATTCATACACAGTCAGGTTTTCATTTTGGGCTTTGACCTTTTTGAATTAAGAGGGTTACTCTTTTTAAGAGTGTTCCGAATGGAGCTTTTGCACAACTCATTCACGAGACCAAGTAGGTCAAGTGTTGTAACCATGCTCTGATACCAATTTGTCACATACCCACAACGGAAATCAAATTTTTCGTCGATTTCTCAACGATCAGACCCTCAAAATGTCTACGGAGGTCTAGCGTAAGCTAGCTCTTCCCTCGTCTGTTCCCATAGGATCGCGGGTCACGACCATGGGTTGAAAAAATATGCCATCCTTTTTCTCTTCGCGACCCAGCGCTACCAAAGCGTCGAGTCTTTCAACTCTGCAAACCCCAACACAACGTAGCATTGAACCCCGTAAGGGATGGCGAGTACAAATTTCTTGTTTGGGTCTTATCCTCGTAACCACGTTCCGTGACCACACGCTTAAACCGACAAATCCCTTACCGACCTTTCACGATTTTGGGAAATCACGATGCATGACTTCTTCCTTTCCAATTCAAATCCCCGAAAACCACGAAGTCTCCCAAGCTTCCCTTCAAAGGGAGATCAATGGCTGTAAGCCTCCCTTGACCTGACGGTATGGATCATTTCAGGGTTTCAGTACTCGGGAGTTCTAAATGCAATGACTCCAAGACTCCTTGTCATTTAAATCTCCGAATTCCGTTATGGAAATTCGTGTAAGAGATCGACGACTCTTAAGAGTGTGGATCCAACGGTCCGCAGGATTTTGGGACTTTTCCCAAAACTCTGACCGCTCACCACGCGTCTCCTCTGATGGACGGTCCAGATTATTTCGGTACTTCTCCTCTCCACTACAACACGTATCGGGATTTTGGGCATTGAGATTTCGTGAATCGCGGGGGCAAGGTTTTCTAGGCCTCTGGTTTCCTGGATGCCGAAACGCCGAAACATCGACTGACAACCATGTCTCCCTCCGATGGACGATGGTGACCTTCAACCAAGATCAACGGTCGTGATCTTTTCGGGATGATCAATGGTCACGATCAAATCCCATCTTTCCTTAATCTCATTCACACCGCACGCCTTTTCGGGGTTTCGGTGATCGGGATTTCGCAACTCGTGAAGACAAGGGTTCTTTCCCTTTGGTTTCCCGGGTGATGAAATGCTGAAGCGCTTACCAGCAGCCACATATACTCTATAGATGGATGGTCCAGGTACTTCCATGGACCATGGGGTCCACGGTCCTGATTCCTTCATCTCTTGCAAGGGAAAAAGGGGTCATGGCATTAATGCCTATGTCTCTTCCTCAAATCTAACAGTCATTACAGACCCTGGGATCCTCCAAAGGGATCATGTTCATGCATTACTTGCAAAGGCGGAGAGGGGTCGAGGAACTATCATCCACGTTCCTTCCCCACATCCAACAGCTGTTACAGACCTTGGATCCTCTGAGAGGATCTCATCCATTAATAGAGACTTAAACATATGCTAACATTTTTGGGAGTTCACCAGTTGAAGTTTCGGGACTTATCAATCACGAGAGTCCGACCTCTTGTCAACAGAACTCTCGAACTCCCCAATTGCAAAATCCTAATGGGCTCTTTCTTTCAGGATTCTCCTGAGATCGTGGATTACTGCCACGTATCCTCCCTCAGATGGAAAGTCCTTGTTGTTTCACCATTTTGCGATTTGTGACCCCCAGTGACACAAATCCTTTGTCAACGCGAATCCTCGATATCCGAAATACCGATGGACTCTTGATCTCTACCACGTGTCCTTCATAGATGGACAATCTAGATCTATATCGAGACTTTCACCATGGAGTGTCCTGATCTCTTGTCATCAGGACTCCCAGAATCCTGAACTCCGAATCCCCGATACTGACTCCTCTCTCGGGACTTTCACCCTTGTTCACGAGGGATTAACCCTCATGCATCTCCTAACATATCCAACGACTGGTGAGTTCTCTAGCTAAGATCTGATGGCTTAGATCTGTCCCACATCGTGCACTCTCCCCCTACTCTTTGGACATGGAAAAACCAATGGTCCAGATACTCCTACATCCCTTGGGGATCTACGGTCTCGATTTCCTCTCTACCCACGAAGATAAAAGAAAAGGGGTAAGGCATGTAACGCCCTTGTTTCTTCCGCCAATCTAATGGTCGTGAATGACCGTAGATCTTCCGACGGGTTCTCGTCCATTGATCAATACTTATCCCTACGCTGCTACTTCAGGATTTCAAGAGGATCATTCTTCCTCGTACAGGGTTGCTAAGACTTGCGCATTCAAGTCCTTTTTCTAGGTTCTTGGTAAACTTTTCCAAGAAGGGTATCTCTGTGGAGAGATCTATTATGGGGCATTCCTGGAGAGAGATAAGGGGAAACAAATTCTCGAGAACAGACTGGAAGTCTAACTTGGTTCAACTTATGCATAAAAATTTTTATCCATCAACATTTCTGTTACAAGTATACATCTACCATTTCTTATCAAAACACTGCACATACAATCTTATACTGTAATCATTCACAATTTCACAGTTTATGAGCATATATGTCATCATATGAATTTCAAGATGCAAGATGTAAAACACTTATCATAAATAACACCAGAAGTAAGTGCAACTGTTGAGAGGGGTGCTCGTTTCCACCCAACCATAGGCTCATCGATTCCGATAGGATTTACCACTAGCCACCCCTGAGCTGAGACCACGATGCTGCGAGACTATGTCTCGATTTTCCAGTGACTGAGAACAAGGATTACTCTCCCCTTCTCTGCTATCACTCACTCTGCGTATCTCCATAGTTACTTATTGATGAGGGGGGGCAAGGGTTGTTTCCAATTGGTCAGTCTTAAGAGTTAACCTTCCCTTCCAAAGGAGAGTTCTATGAGCAAGGGATTGCTTTCAACATTTGGAAGGGGAGAGGAATGACCAGATCTCTATCCATAGTTGTCTGTATCGATATCGATCCTCCGATTAAGCCTATGTAACAGAGGGAAGAAATAAAGAAATAAAAGAATACAACTGTAATCAGTAATAGAAATGATTTGAAATCCCTATCCCTCAGCTCATATCTGTCCGTCCATATATTTACTTAATATCAACTATGTTCTCCCTGGCTCTGATACTTCCTCTTGACCGACGATTAGATCAAACAAGGGTACTCACTAAGGAACCTCTCCTCTAGCTCCTCGACTGGCAATTTCGCTTCCAATTGATTTGTTTGTTTGTTTGACATGGACCCACCTGAACTCTTGGCTATCAGAACAAATTAGGAGAGGGATGAGAAGAGGGTGACCTTATTCATTGGTTCTTTAGCCAGGTTTTGGACATATCCAGCCATTACAGAAGAATCAGTCGATCAAAATGGGGTATAGTAATATGTATATAGATATGTTGTCATTTTCCCTGGGAAGTGAAAGCCTTGACATCCATCCGATTCTCATGAGTATCCTGACCTCTCTGCTTTGGAAAAACTTGATATCTTTCTTTCTTTCGTTGATTGGGTATGACTGGAACCGACAGACACTTATTTGATTCGATCTAGATTTAAGCATGGGATGGAATCCACTCGACTAAATTGCTTCTTCTTTTTTCATTCAGGATGGTAATAATTATATAATACAGTGATGCCTCCACCCCATAGGGGACTCGTTCATAAGCATCATAGAGAAGATTCATCAACAGATAGCTGGTAGGTGTACGCAAATCCATTTGATTTGACTAGGGAGAGTTGTATCCAAACATGACAAATTCCTTCCAAACCTGTATTTTGGCACCAATCAATTTCACTCCATAAACCAATTGAGGAACCTCAAAACCAACCCCAGACATGATTGCAAAGTGACGTGAAATATCCTGTTACCAGTAACCAAGGGAGGCAACCTTATGAATAAGGGATCATGATCTTACATAAGTAGTAACGAGCGGGTGGATAGAGGGAGGAATTGAGCTAGTTGGTTGGGAGACTCTGTTAGTTATTTTCCATGGTGAGGTTCGAAGAACCAAGAGGGAAGGAGACAACTATATTGAGAACGAAGGAATGAACCACTAGAGAACAAGAAGTGGACTATGCCCACCTATCTTTCTAGAGTTCTTTCAAGGGAAAGTTCCTAGGACAGATGCCTAATTAATGCCTTGGGGCCCCTCAGATTCAAGCATTCGATCGAAGGGTCTGAAGGACAGAGTTTGACGTGTATTTCTTGATTAATTTTTGTCATTCTTGGTTGAGGGTTCAAAGGATTTATATCTAATGTTGTTAGCAGCTTGATTTGCCTTTATGGATGGAGATTGAAATGAATTGGTTGGCCTTTTCTCTAAAGACTATGCAAACTAGGATCCAACTATGGTGAGATCGGTGAACCAACACTCAAAACCCTTCAATTCATCATTGCCTCAATGCCTTGCTTCGGCCTAAACTCAAAGGAAGGAAATAGGGAGATGTGTAGTGAGTCCGTTCATTCCTTAGTGCCTGCACGACTTTTCGTCCAAGATCCAATAAACAGAAAGCCTTCTAGAGCTCCAATTTTCTTTCTTTATTTATTCCTATTAGGAGAGGTCGGTCGAAGGGAGTAACTGGGAAGCACCCTACCTTCCTCTAGAAAACAAACATATATTGTGACTGAATGTGCCATTGATCATGATCGAAGCTTGAACTATACTTCCTTCCTTCCTTCCTTGGCTCAGTGGTTGAGCTCATGCTTTCCAGATATATATGAAAAGTGCATCAACCAATTTACCTAAGTGAATAGGGAGAGAAGATTGTAGACAAAACAAATGAAATAGAATATGGAATAGTTTAGTCAAGCAAAGTTGAGTGGAGGAACATATAATTATTAGTTCACCGATCAATAAAAAATGAGGCGAAAAAATGCAGTGGACTAGTGGAGGTGAGGGAAAATAGAAGTTAGATTGGCCTTGAAACCACTGTATGAGTTAATACGAATCTGGATAGCTAGATGATCCTCGATGAGACACATGATAACCATGTTCCCGCTTGGATGAGCAGACCTAGCTCAGAAAATCGAACACGTGTTTTCCTTTCGGATCTTCGTTTTGAACCCTGCTGTCTTTTCATAGTTACAATAGTAACACCGGTGGCTGGTAGGCCTTTTGTAATGTAAAAATAAGTAGCTAGGCGATGTAAGTAAAGTTGTAATTTTGGCTTAGAGAGGTCATTGGCTTAGTGCATGAATAATTGGCTTCATGCAAAGACTATATTAAGACTTGCAAGGCTAAGTGCAAGTGATTGTAAGAGGCTTTGTGCAGACAGTTGATGTAAGGATTTGTGCCCTGACCTAATTTAGGGAAGGAGGATCTGGTGAGGTGTGCACAGATCTCCTGTCCCTTGGTGGAGTTGGCTTTGTGGCTTTGTGCATAGGAGCAGAGGAATGTAAGAAGCTTGAAGACTAATAAATAAGTAGAAGAAGTTGGTGGCCGTAGCCCCACACTACGGTGAACCACGTATATCCTGTGTTGTTGTGCTTTGTGCAATGTTGTTCATGGTGTTTATGTATTTATTTTCTTAGTCATGATGCATGATAGGTAGATCCATTGATGCTTAGTGCTTTATATATGAATAAATGCTACATCTTCTCTGATGCTATGTGCTAAATGATTAGATGTGCTTAATCTTGATTACTATTGCGTTGATCTGTAATAAGGGTTAATCTATGAAGTGAATAAGAATCATAACTTAATGCATATTGTTGGCTAAGTGCTCTATTAAGTGTTGCAATCACAGATCTGTGTTCCATCTAGGTTGTAGATACTTGAGTCATGCAACCCCCCCTGCCTCTACCTCAGGTGAGACTTCATCTGCTTCGCAGGTGTTGTCGAAAGGGCCGATAGTTAGGGTTTGTTTGGTGCGATGTTGAAGTGTTGAACCCTGGGTCTTCCCCTGTGCTGACAAGACTGCAAGCTTGATGCTGAGAGGCATTTGATAAACCTCACAGAGACCATGACAAAGAAATAACCTCTGAGAAACTGTGAAAGTTCCCTAGTGATATCATGGCTTGGCACGGGGGTTGCCAGAGCGCTAAGAATGAATGCCTCTGAGCCTATGGCTAGGTGGAAAGGCGAACATCCAAAATAATTCGGTTGGTGATCGACTATAATAGATAAGTATTTTTATGCCCTGTATACTATAATTGAATTCTATGATTTGATTATCTATAAAGGTGATAACTTATTCCTTGCGTGAAATATATGATAATGGTGTTTACTGTCCTTCTGTAAACTATTTTGTTTGATTGGATGTAAGGAAACAATATTGACCTCTGGGTCAGTTGGAAAGACCCTTGAGGTGTTTTCCCCAAGGAGTTACCTCATAGTTCCAGAGTTGGAGCAGACTTCTTGGGACCGCCACTGTCTCGTTAATTCCACAAGATTACCCTGCCCTATTTCAGAACTTAAATTTTTGCGAACTAGGAAGGCGCTTCCTTCAAACCAGTAGCCTAAGAGACCATAGGCTCGCACCCATGACCTTAACCAAATATTGGCTAAGAGTAGAGATTATAGCTCAAGATTCATTAGAGGGTCCATATGACTAGGGTCTGGGAACCCTGTGCTACTCCGAAAGGAGCTAGCTATTAATGGATTAAGAGCTCTGGGAGATTGAAGCTCCAGGATGTTAAACTTCACAACCACCAAAATCCTGAATGACGGAGTCACAAATTGACAAGGGATGTATATTTGAGGATGGCCAGGAACTATCCCAACTGTTGAATCTACGTTGTAGTCATCGCGACGTTGACAACTTCGGGAGGACAAGGGTGATGTAACATCAAAACCCCTGAAGGACAAAGTTGTGAAGTAATCTGGACCATGGATCTATGGATCCTTTGAGATCCCTCTTGATCATTTGATCTGGGGGACTCCGTTAAGAACATCTATTAACCGTTCTCTCATGTCCCACGTACGGTACTTCGACGAAGTCCTACTTTAGGAGAAATGGAGTAGTTGTAGAGTCGAAACCCTTGAAGGATGGATCTCTGAAGTAACATGAACCATGGATCTAAGGATCCTTCAGAATCCTTCTCGACTATGGATTTCATAGACCCCAGGCATCAAATGGAATTGGACACGTGGCACCATTTGATCAGGCCACGTGTCACCCTTGTCTTCTGCCAAATGTCATCTATTGGGCCTAGGCCGTGGTCATCCCAACACTGACCACTCTGGGAGAAATACGAAAGTTACATGGCCAAACTCATGAATATTGAATTCGTGAAGAGACGAGGTCCATCTATTTGGAGGAGGTTCAAGACCACTCGTGACTGTTGGATCTACTCCTCGGTCAATTCGACTCTGACCTACTATGGGAGAAAGGAGGAGGTTACGCTATGAATCCCATGAATGTCAGAGTTATGAAGTGATGTGAACCATCTATTTTAGAATGCATCAGGATACCTCCTATCCATTGGATCTAGGCTATAGTCAACACTTGGGTGAAGTCCTGCTTCGGGAGAGTGGAGAGGCCATAATGTTGGAAACTCCAAAGGCCAAATTTGTGAAGTGATAAGAGCCATAGATCTGTCTCTGCATAAGTTCCTTGAGGAAAAAGGATGCAGATTAAAACTTAGTTTGGATTTTACCCAACAAGTTTGAATCATGCTAGGCCATGGCAGAAGGAGACTATAATTTATTTTAAAAAATGATAGCTAATCCTACAAGAGTGGGATTAGGATGATAGGAACTAATAACAAGAATTGGATGTGAATGGATTGAAAGGATCTGTAGTAGTAATAATAACTGCTTTAATAAAGGATTAAACCTTGTATATGTGTATAATCCCTCACAATCATAGGAATGAGTCTGGTGACCATTCTMTGAAAAGGGAGAKCATGCACAAMTCTYGAGTTTCGAAGGGAAYTGAGAAACAAGATTTGTCTCTGGGTACARGAAATGTTGGGCARGGTTTTATCTAATCAAGMTGATAAWCAAAGCTRTAGAAATATAGAKTGATTGAGTGAGAGATCATAGTAGCCTCCCTTGCTTGGTGGATAGGAAACTAATCTGCCAGAATTCTTGTGGGAGGAGGAGAGTGACCTCCTTCCTTGACTATTGTTGAATAGAAGGAAGAATTCTAGGTGTAATAGTTAATACTGATTATGACCTAAAGATACTCTGGAGTTCTGAACTAGAATACTTAGTAAGTAACATACTTCAAAATTGTACTTGGGACTTAAGGGAATAGTCCAAATGTTATTAGACATTAAAATTTATTATAAATAAGGTAAAATGGTTGGTTAAATGTTGATCCTGAATGTGGTAAAGGAAGTGTTGGGCACTTCTAGAAGCCCAATGGATCATATTGACATCGAGTGGTGGATGGTAGCCATATGGATATGGCTTGGTATACTCAGATAGCTATAAGAGGGAGTTTAGGAAGGGATTCCCTTGTAAAGATATGTTGACCAAGAGTGAATTGAGACATGAAAAAGAGACCAAAAGTGGTTATCTTACTTCCTTGAGTGACACAATAACTACCCATATGAATTTTGAATTATGGAAGGTTTTCATAGTAGAAAGGAAAAAGGTGACCCTTGATGGTTATTTTCCTCTAGAAGGAGTAACATTAGTATGAATTATGACTGTGAGACTAGTCATATGAGTGACTTTAATATGTCACTAAAGGACACTAATATCAAAACTAAAAATATCAATGAAAAAGGGGTGCAAGCAATGAAATTGCATGATGAATGTTTAGCTATGTCTGTATATACTTGAGTGCATGAATTTGATGCAATGCGAGGCTTCTTGATATGAAGAATGATTTTAAGATCAGATAGATATGAGTGATAATAAATGTGCAAGTAATGCACCTGTATGATGTAAGAATATATGTATACTAAAGGCACGAGGTGACTGCCTAATTGAGTGAAATGTGAGGAAAGCATTGCGCTTGCCAAGATTGCATGCGTACCATGGATGCATGGTTGACTCCATTCTAAAGAGTCATGGAAGTTATGTTTTGAATGATAAATAGATGAAAGAGTAAATGAGAAAGGATGCTCTGTTGTCATGATAAGAGGCAAATGATTATGCCTTGAGGATCACATGAGAATGATTGAGAACAATCATGAGTTGATTGATTTTAAATTAGAGATGTATGTGGGATATGAAATATACCTATGGAAGCTACATAGAGGCTTATGATTATGCGCATGGTTAAATACATCATGGATGTAATTTAACAAAACCAGAATATGTGTGGATACATAATTTGGATGCTTGATAAAGATGCATGTTTATATTCCTTATGGAATATTTGGTAAACAATTGAAGCTAACTCAAGGTTCATGCCATCACAGATAGTGATGGATATGCAATAAGGAAGTTGCATGCTGAAGGAGTTCCCTATGGAAGAACTCTGTGAAGACTCTATCAGGAGAAGATAGTCACAACCTTAATGACTACTGAGAATTAAGCAGTGAGCTACAAGCTTATATATATATATATATATATATATATATATATATATATATACATCATGTGATGAATAGAAGACTAATAAATGAATATTTCCCATTATAATAACTAAATGGTAATATGCAGTGTATACCTCAAAGAGGAAGAAGGATAAGTCTATACGTATAGTTGAGACTGTGCAATTGCAGGTGCATGTTTGTGATTGCAGGTGTAGGGTTTTGTGTTGTAGGAAAAAGAAGTCCAACTCATGTAAGGAATCTGATACAATCCCACCTTTTAAATGAGATCAAAGAATGGAATCCCAATGATCATCGATCACAATAAGGATTGATGATCCTACAGAAAGGGTTTTGCGATCACAAGGAGAGATACAACAGTTGTGTGATCATTCCATAAGTGGATGAAGACCATTAGATAAAACCCGCACAAGGAAGACACAACAACCATTAGAATCTTCCAGCTAGGAGCGTTGTAGAACATTAGGTCAATGACTGATTAAGTCATGACCATAGGATCATGCTGAAGGTAAATCAACAGATGAGAGTCATTGTGGAGATCGAAGGATGAGTTAACGATCGCGTAGGTTCAGACTTTGCAATCAACTAGGATCATTGATCTTGATAGGTCAATAGATCAACGACTCATGTTGATTCCATTACCAATGAGCATATTCAATTGTAGATATTGGGAGGAGAGTTAAACCACGAGCTAGTTAAGGTTTTGCAATCCCTTACAACCGTTGGATCTGGGGAAGACAGATCTACACCATTAATCAACAGACAAGGGATTAAGCCATGATCATAGCACCTGGAAATGAGAGATGAAAGGATAGTTTCTGAAAAGAATAGAGCCAAGGTCACAACTCTTGGTCTCATGGAGAGAAAACAAAGTTCCTTCAGGCCAGTCAAGGAAGATAGAGTTTAGCACTCTATGTTAGATTGTGGTCATGAGGACTGGGTATATGGGAAAAGGGTCGACATAATGATGAAGAGCATTTGATCCTGTTAGTGATCGAATAGGAAGAGAGAATAAATAAATGAGTTAGTTTGATCGAATAGGCTTAGGTGAGACATATTAAATAAAGGCAATGAGGCCTTGGAGTAACTCAGTTGGACTAAAATTCAAGGGTTGTGTAGAAGAAGTTGGACCAAGGAAGAGTTCCTTGACTCCTTCCTGGTTGTTTATTGTATCTCTCTGGTATGAGAGATTGAGAGATTGACTTACTAATGTAGGTAAGTGTTTTGACATCATAGTGATTATGGTTGCATGGTTATAGAAACAATTGAACATTGTTTGTGTTTCATTCATGGAAACATTAAGGATAACATGAAGAAATGCATAAGGATATGCTAGGACATATTTGAAAATGTTTGTTGAAATGATACATACATTTTTACTTTACATGACAATTAATATAATCATGATGTATGACATGTGTAGAAATAAATTAGAGCTGTAGAGAAAGACAGTTGCCAATGAGGGACAACCTCAAGCAGAGGAAGTCTATGCTAGTCAAGGATGGGTTATAATCATTGCAAGAAAATTGCAGGAGTAAAGAGTACCATGGGTACGATAACCAATCTAGGG
>SNQJ01S0038742.1:0-43260 GCA_010110895.2 Picea sitchensis
CTCCGGGTGAAATCACTCCGGGAAAGAGAGAGCGAGGATAAGTTAAGATTTGAAACTCCTGAAGCCCGGAGAGTCCGAGACCCGAAGTAAATGTTGACTGTCGGATTGTCTGAAGTAGATCCTGACCGTCGATGGCTAAGAAGTTATGTGTCAACAGATTAGTAACTCCAGAGGAATTTTTTCAAGAGTTTTTTAGTTGAGATTTGAGACTCCCGAAGCCTGGAGAACCGAAGTAAATCTCAATCATTCGATCATCTGATAGGATCTAAGACATTTATTTGCCAAGAGCCACTTGTCACCAGATCCATGGCTTTGGATAAAATCCAGTGGGGCCAAATAAGTTTTGAAATTTGAGATTTTCGAAGTCTGGAAACCTGAAGAAATCGTAGTCGTCAGATTAAGTAGGACAGGTGGTGTAGATCCATGGAATTTGGGTGAAGACCCAAAGTGAATATTAGTCATCTGATCCAGGAGGACACATGGCGACAGATTGGCCAGTTCAGGAATGTGGAGTTGGGGAGAATTGGAAGTGTGCTAGCATGGAAAAATCCCAAATTCCTGAAGCTCAGAGAGCCGAAGTGATGGGGCATGATGATGTCACCAGGAGGTGATGTGGACCCCAAAATTTCAGAAGTGACATGGCTTGCAGACGTCACCTGGGATGATGTGGACACATGGAATGTGTACCACATGTTAGTAAGTTTTGAGCATTTCAAGTATTGAAAGGTCAGATAGAACGTGACACGTGTCACTTGCCTGATTGGGCCACGTGTCTACTTCCATTATT
This sequence comes from Picea sitchensis, assembly GCA_010110895.2. Lineage (NCBI taxonomy): Eukaryota > Viridiplantae > Streptophyta > Pinopsida > Pinales > Pinaceae > Picea > Picea sitchensis. The sequence goes on from SNQJ01S0038742.1 coordinate 788, forward strand.
TATCCATGTGGTGACAGATTGTGTAGTCCATAGACTAGGCACTCCAGAGGTGAAAGATGTGACAGGTTGTGTTGGGTCAAAAACTCCTGAAGGCCCAAAGGTCAGGGTACATATCGATCGTTGATTCTAGAAGACACACGCCAAAGGATCTTCGACTTCGGGTAAAAGAACTTCGGGATAAAGTGCAGGACGAAGGTTTGAAACTTTGAAATCCCAAAGAGCTGAAGCAATTCGTAGTCATTGATCTGTGTGAGGACACCTGTCGACATATCATGAAGTTTAGGTAAAAGCGTTATGGGAGGAAGCAAGCGAGGAATGTTGAGACCCCCGAAGTGTGGAGTCCCGAAGTGGATCTCGATCGTTCATCATGAAAGAGGACAAGGACCATTGATCCAGTCCTGTCTGAAAGTTATGAAGTCCCAAAGCTTTGGACAAGCACTTTTTCAGCTAAGCATAGGGTTGTGGCCGTGGTCATATGTAGATTGAGAGCTGAGGTAAGGAGGGCTAAGGGCCGAATTGGTTTTCTCCAAGACAAAAAGGTGCTAAGGAAGGATTTAGCCACGGTTTCTAGTCGTGGTCACTTGGGAAGGTGGTTTGAAGGAAGCACCCATGCAGGATGATATTCTGTGTCAGCCAAGGATAACATGACACTGTTATTTTCGGAGAATGGGGATATGATCTCCATGAAGAAAAAAATATAAGAAAGAGACTTCTAGCATGGTTTGGCAATTTTTTTTATCATATGCATAATTCTAACAAAATGGTCACTTACACATTTTGCAGAATTGAGGGGCTTAAGCACATCAACTCGGGATGCGTATTGAGGAAATGGAAGAAGGCAAGGAAGCCTCCAGTCATGATAAGGAGGCCAAAGTCCAGAATACCAGAGTTGGTAATGCAGAGACAGAGTCTAATGGATGCAAGGGAAAATGAGAGAAGGAAACATTAATAGAAATGGTAAGAAGCCTGAAGATCGAAGTACATAGCTACAAAGAAGACAACGAGAGACTGATTGGAGAGAAAAGTCAGATAAATGATCAAGTTTTGTAGAGCTTAAATTAGTTATAGAGACAAACAAAGAAGGGATCAAACTCAAGACAAGAGGAAGAAGGCAGGTGCACTGAGATAAGGAATGATCGTGGAAGAGCTAGTTATTCCAGAAGTGCTAGTAGAGCTCATGGACACCACTCGCCTCCTTACTCAGAAAAAAAGTTTTATGCATCGGAAGATCCCGTAAGAAGTCTAGAGGTGTCTCCTGTCAGACACCAAAGAAGGAAGCAAGAGATAGATAGTTTGAAATCAGAGCTGAGGAAGCTCAATCCACCTTCCTTTGATGGTTAAAGAGAAAGGGAAGATGATGCCAAAGCATGGTTTATTGGGCTCAGGAGATATTTTCAGTTGCATAACTATTCATCAAACATGGAAGCCATGATTGCCACCTACCATTTACACGGGAAAGATGCAATGTGGTGGGACCAACTGAAGCAAGTGGAGCACATTAATGAAAGTGGTATCATTTGGAATACGTTCAAGAAGTACTTCCAAAAGGAGTACCTCTCAGAGAATTTCTATGACAAGAAAATGTAGGAGTTCTTTGAAATCGGGTTGGGAAGCATGACTATGGTAGAGTACGAGAAGAAGTTCTTTGGATTGTTAAAGTATGTCAGGTTCATTAGTGATGCGAAAGTGAAAATACAAATATTTCTAAGTGGACTGCCAACCTTTTAAAAGGAAAAGATCAAATATGATGAACCCAAGACCTTGACTGAAGCTATCGGGAAGGCTAAATACCTATATGAGCAAGGACAGGGAAGAGAATCCCTGCATAAATATTGAAAGGACAAGAAAAATGCGAAGTCCGATTAGAGGAGGAAAGGATTCAAACCTCCCTTCAATAGGAATGAGCCTAATAGAAATCATCAAGATCAATATGCTAAGGGGGATTTCAATAAAGAAGATTCATTGTGAAAAAGGGGAAGACCACCAATCCAATACCGGGGATGCAAGGAAGATCACTTGTACAAGGATTGCCCACATAGAAAGGATAGAGTAAAGACTCTGCACAACATCCAAGAGGCTACAATAGTTGAAGATATGGGAAGAATCTATGCAGCTTTAGATGATCGACAAGTAGAGTACGAATCCATTATGATCGAGGTGGAGGGTAAGATCATAAATCAACATGGTGCTATTTTGATTGATTCAAGAGAAATTCATTTCTACATTGATCCTAAGATAGTGGATAGATTACATTTGGAGAAAAGTAAACTTGGAAAAACAAGTTTGGTTCAGTTTTCCACTGGGACCAAAAGAACAATCCATGATATGGTCAGAATTTATTCCATAAATATTAATGGCATGAATACTAGTATTGATCTAAATATCATACCATTGGGGTCTTATGATATTCTGATTGGAATGGATTGGTTGGACAAGAATCATGCTATCCTATATTGTCATAACAAGACATTTGCATGTCTTGATGGAAATGGAAAACAGGGTACTATGAAAGGAGTTCCAAGATCCATCTCTATAAGGGAGATTTCAGCCTTACAACTAAAAAGATGTTTTAGGAAAGGATGCCAATTGTATGCAAATCATGTGGAAGAGCCAGATAATACAAAGGGGCCAAGCCTCAAGTATTTCTAGGTACTACAAGAATTTGAAGTTGTATTCCAATAAATACTCGGGTTTCCACCAATAAGGGAGATAGATTTCTCAATTTATTTAGTGCCATGGGCTGCCTCAGTGTCAAAAGAACCTTACAGAATGAGCACACTAGAGTTAAAAGAATTAAAAATGCATTTGGAAGAATTGTTGAAGAAAGGGTACATGCATCCAAGTGTTTCACCTTGGGGAGCACCAATACTTTTTGTCAAAAAGAAGGATGGAACCTTGAGGCTGTGTATTGACTTCTGACAACTGAACAAGTACATTATAAAGAACAATTATCCTCTACCCCGAATTGATGACCTCTTTGATTAGCTAAGAGGAGAAAAGATATTCTCAAAGATCAACCTGAGGGTAGGATACCATCAGGTAAGAATCAAGGAAGAAGACATTCATAAGACAAACTTTTGGACTAGGTATGGGCATTATGAATTTTTAGTGGTGCCTTTTGGACTAACCAATGCACCAGTTGTATTCATGTTCTTAATGAATGGCATATTCATAAATTATTTGGATAAGTTTGCCATAGTATTCCTGGATGACATACTTATCTATTCTAAGTCTAAAGAGGAGCATGAACATCACTTAAGAATGGTGTTGCAAGTAATGAGAGAACATCAGTTGTATGCCAAGTTGAGTAAGTGTTATTTTTATCAAAAGCAGATCCATTACTTGGGACACATTATTTCAGAGCAGGGCATAACAGTCAATCTAGAGAATATCGAAGTCATTAGAGGATGGCCAACACCCAGAAATGTGTCAGACATCAGATATTTTATGTTATTAGATGGATACTACAGAAGGTTCATAGTAGGTTTCTCTAAGATTTCTCATCCCATCACTTCTTTGCAAAAGAAGGGAACTAAATTTGAATGGACACTCAAGTGTGAAAATAATTTTAATCTGTTGAAGGAATTACTTACTAGTGCACCTGTGTTAAAGATTGCTGACCCAAGTGAAAGTTTTGTGGTGTGTACAAACGCATGTAAGGAAGGACTTGCGGGAGTCCTCACACAAAATGGACATCTCATTGGATATGAGTCCAGAAAGCTTAAGGAACATGAGAGGAACTATGCCACCCACGACTTGGAACTTGCTGCCATTGTTCACGCCTTGAGGATGTGGAGGCATTATCTCATGGGGAAGAAATTTGAATTAAGGACATACCACATTGACCTGAAGTATCTTTTTGAAGAGCCAGCCTTGAATGTCAGGAAAACAATATGGTTGGAATTTTTAAGTGAATATGACTTCGATATCAAGCATACCAAGGGAAAGGAGAATAAAGTTGTCTATGCACTTAGTATAAGAGTTCATCTCATGCATGCTATTGTTGTCAATATGCATCATTCAAACTTGAAGAGCATACTTTTGGATGGTCTTGTTATAGACCAACATTAACTACAGGTAAAGGAAAACTTACAACAAGGAGATGTACAACAGAAAATAAAGGAGTCTGAGATAAAGGAAGATGGACTACTCATGCATAAAAATAGAATCTATGTTCCTAGTTCTGGAGAACATAGGAATTTGGTACTGAAGGAAATTCATTATGTTCCTTAAGTTGGACATCCTGATTACCAGAAAACAATTACAATAGTAAGAATCTAGTTCTTTTGGCTGGGAATGAAGAAGGATGTTGTTGATTACATTGCTCAATGTATCAAATGTTAGAAGGTGAAGGTTGAGCATAGGCACCCAACGGGGTTGCTGCAGCCATTGACAATTCCAGAGAATAAATGGGAAGTGATCACCATGGATTTCATCAAAGGAATACCCAGAACAAATAAGAAACATGATTCCATCATGGTGGTGGTTGACAAATTAACAAAGGTTGCTCATTTTTTGCCTGTGAAGACAACGCATACAATGGATAATATTGCAGAAATTTTCATGAAGGAAATTGCTAGGTTGCATGGGATACCTAGGAAAATTGTCTCGGACAGAGATACAAATTTTAACTCCAATTTATGGCGGGGATTGTTTAAAGGATTTGGCACAAATCTAAATTTTATCACAACATATCATCCCTGGATAGATGGGAAAATAGAGAGAGTCAATCGAATAATTGAAGACATGTTGAGAATGTATGTGATGGATAAGCCATCTAAGTGGGAATATTACTTACACTTGGTTGAGTTTGCATATAATAACGGGTATCAATATTCATTGAGAATGATCCCATTTGAAGCCTTGTACGGTAGGAAATGAGATACTCCAGTAAGCTAGGACAACCCAATAGATAGAGTGGTACTTGGGCTGGAGTTGCTCAAGGACATGGAAGACTAGGTGGTCAAGATCAACCATAATTTAAAGGTAGCTCAGTATAGACAGAAAGTTTATGCATACAAGAACACGACAGCTAGAGAATTTAAAGTAGGGGAACATGTACTTTTGAAAGTGAATCCCAAGGAAAGCTCTTTGAAATTGGGTAGTTGTACAAAGTTGGCCACCAGATTTTGTGGTCCATTTGAAATATTGGATAGAATAGGGCCAATTGCATACATGCTTGCATTGCCTGCTTCCATGAATGTGCATAATATATTTCATGTCTCTTTACTAAATAAATATCTACATGATCCTAACCATGTTATTGATTGGCATATGATTCAGGTAGAGACAGATGGATATTTTCAGGTTCAACCAGTGCAGGTATTGGACAAAAAAGTCAAAATGCTCCAAAATCGAATTATAGAGCTGGTCAAAGTTCAGTGGACCTGATACGGTCCAAAATATGCTACTCGGGAGCATGAATATTCCATGCGGGCAGAGTACCCACAACTTTTTTAATAAATTTGAGATTTTGATCTCTATTTTTGTATATGCACTGAGGACGATGCCAAAATAAGGGGGAGGGGATGTAACACCCCAGGTCTTGAACCCCCATTTTAAATAATGTATTGTTACAATGATGAGAGGCCAGAGTTCCCAATGAATTATTAAAAGGCCAATGTGCCCAAGACATGTAATTTTTTTTATCATTATTAATAATAAATACATGGTTGGTTGCTAGACAGACAAGGACTAGAGTTATAGGGGGATATGATTCCACAAGAGAGGGGGCTTGAGGGGATACGCGTTTATTTCCTATGTTAATTACCCTTTTTTCCTAAGGGAGGGGATCAATTACGTGAGCTTCTTAGGGAAGGCCAGGAGGTTCTTGATTTCCCCACGAAGTTACTTAAACCCACCTCTGGTCTCATGGGGGGTTGGTAATTGGCTCATTCACTCCTTCACTTCTGCATTCACACCATTCTATCCCTCATGCACTTTCATGCACGCACCTCCATGCACCCACTTACCTATTCATGATCCATCTGTCATTCGCATCTTGGCTTAGGAAAGGGAGCAGAAATGTCAAAGAATTAGCCACGAGGTAGTTCTATGTAGTGGTCGCTGGAGTGATCCAGCCGTGACTTGAGGCCTGCATGTCTGATATGCGTTGGTCTGTGTCCATCGTTTCTCACAGCTACGAGTCCTGAGAGTTCCAACATCGAGATTCTGGACCAGTTGCACTGGAACCCGAATTAAGGGGAAGGATTGCCTGAAGGATTGCGTGGAAGATCAGAAGGGTGGAGGTCCGTTCTCTCGGGTGGTGCAAGCAGGTAGAAGAGATTTGGGTACTTGGATTGCTGTGAGAGTTGGGAAGTATATGAGAGCATGGGTGCTGACTGGTTTGGGAATCCAAGTAACACTCTAGAATCATCCTTGTGGATCCATATCCCTGGCTCGGGGCTGATGCTGTTGTTGAGATTTGGAACAATAGTGTCTACGGTTGGGTGGAACGTCCTTGGTCTGTAGCCAGTTGGTGTCATCTTTCATAAAGATAAGTGCTCTCTGTTATGGTATCATTTACATGTATACAAATGTATTTCCACTGTGTATATTTAATTGTCGTTTAATTGAATCTTTAGACTATGCATGCTTGCTGGATATTGTTGTGCATGTCGTTAAAGTCTTTTCTTTTATGCATCCTTAAATTTTAAAAGGTATCTATAAGATAAAGAAGTCCAAGGGAGGGCTTGAAGGTAGCATGCCTCGGCCTGTGGGTGGCTGGGTATGTTACAATAAGTCGATGTTAGATTGAATGAATAAGAAAGATTACATAGTACAACCACAGATCTCCACTCATTCCTAGGTTGAAAAAACCTAAGTATTGTAGCCATCCATAGAGCTATCTCGGGTGAGACTGTGTCTTACACTCTGTGTGTTGTTTTGCCTTCTAGTCTACCAGAGGGGTCGATAGCTTTAAAGGAATTTTGTTGGGAGCTTATCAAATCTGAAACAGGGTCAATCTATGAGAGTAAGATAGAATCAGAATAACCCATAAGGAATCCTAAGTAAGAAAAATACCAATAGAAAAGTAAAAGCCAAAAATATTGTAATGTTGTGCACAGATTATGTTTTTTAACAAATTAATTTTTAGTTGTGAGAACTGTGCATGTAATTAAAGGGTATGAATGATGCTACACCTCCCCTTAGAACTGCAAAACCTTGGTTCCTGCAACCCCTCTAGATGCCTCAGGTGATACGTCACTTTCTTTGCAAGTGATTTCGAAAGGTATGGTGTCTAAGGGTTTTGTTGGTATTTTACTGATTAACCTCTGGTCTGCTCCCTGCGCGCCAACAAATGGTTATGTTGTCGGGACTGGGAACTGTAATTGAGGGGAATGTTTTGGAGGCCAAATATAGAATAAATTGAAGAATCGTTGTAAATAAAGTAGCGAATATTTTCCATAGAATAGAATAGAAACCCTAGTCTTAGCGACGAACGATGGTCACAAAGGTATGTTTTCACAGAACTGCATGAAATTTTCTTCGGTGAATTTCTGATTATATTGACTAAATCGTTAGGAATGTTAGTGGAGAACATTGGGAAATACAGATTTGAAGCCTCAAGAAATTGGACTCCATAACTGATTAGATAACTTAACACAATAAGTAATAAGGTTTCTCGCGCAGTAGATTTATGATTGAATAGTATACTGGGGGGATATACTACAGAATTTGCAGTAGATTGTACCCAAACTTACAGTGTCATGGAGAGGGAATTTTTCAAAGGTTTGCACAAAATATATTTGAGCACATTATCTACTTGGATAAATATGTTACTATGCAAAAATAATTTCATGACGATGGAGTCCGATAATTAATCACCTTCATGCACATAGGGGAACTAGGGGATGATCGAAGGATAGTCTGAGAGTGGGAAGGATGAGTGGATTAACTAAGGATGTTGAGAGAAGATACCCACTCAGATGGAGAGATTGGAGTATTGTGTTGTGGGAAAAGGTCTAGATACAACAAGAAGGAGACTGTGGCTGGAAAAGGAGAGAAACACAGAGAATTCAAGGGAAGTGACCCCTGTGCAGTGTTGGCATGTTTTCAAGCAGAGGCAGAGTATGCATGTTTGTCATTGATGGCGATGTCATTTATGGCGAAGATCAACATGATCAGTAGCGCAACAATAATAACATGGAAATGGAAATATCAATAGTGATCGTTGGATCCCATTCAAAATTCTTGATGACCGTCAGATCTGAATGCAGATAGGAAGAGAACGCAGTAGAAGAGAATAGATCTTAGGTGTCAGATCTGATCCCAAAGACCGTTCATCGTTGGATCCATAAGAAGGAGCACGGTCTTTATGTGAAAGACGAAGAAAGCCTACAAAATCCTGAAAGCAGGAGGACCGTCCATCCTCAAGAAGGACACATGGCAAGTGACTATAATTGCGTTGACTTGCACATTGGAGGAGTCAACGGAACATGGTGTGGGAACTTGCGATATACGAAATACTGATAATTGATTTGGACCTTTGTATCGAGGTATGTTGTGGAACGTTGGATGCAGAGGACACATGGCAAGCTATTGGCATTTTACTGACTGGAAAGTCAAAGGAAGGAAATGCTCTAACCTTGCAACTCGCGATAAGCTAAATCGCGATAAGGTCTGGCCCATGGTCATAGACAAGGTCACATCGTCGAAGGCTTAAGGGAAGGAGCTAATTGCTAAGCTCCATTTCGGGGATCGCAACTTGGAGTGTCGAGACCCTTCATCACAGGAATCCCAAAACGTGAGATCGTGATGAGATATGGACTATCGGATCATTGGAGATCTCGACCTTTGACCAGGATCGATGAAGTTCATAAGTTCACGAAATGATAAACACCTTTTGGTGTAGGTTGTGGTCACCACCGATGGTCATATGAGAGGGAAGAGCTAGCATGAAGTTAAGCTCCATTTCGGGGATCACAACTTGGAGTGTCGAGACCCTTCGACACATGATTTCCGAAATGCGAAATGCGAAACACATTTTGATTAAGCCCATGGTCACAACCAATGGGCATATGGGATAAACAAAAGACCTTGAGGATTTAATCCAATGATGCTTGTTAAATGGAAATTTGATTGAAGGGATATTGTTGATCTTTACGATTAACTGTTTAGTTACGATTCAGTTAGCAGAACCTAATCATGTTTCTTGGACGATTGGAGATTCAGTGGCTAAAGCATTGTTGTCCTAGGAATTTGAGGTGTAAATGAAGTTGTGAGAAGTGCATAAAAGAAAGATGCAGTGACTATGTATGGTTGGTTGTTCTGAATGAAAAATGAGTTGAATTGTAAGAAAGGGAAAAGTACAGTATGTGCAGTGTGAGACTGACAATATGCGTAGTGTGAGATAAAACTCAGAGATGAGTAACAGATGTTGAATAGACAAAAGCAAGAGAAGAATTGTAGAACATCTTGAAGCAAAGCATAATTGCAGAACAGATAGAAGCATAGAAGAATTGCAGGACAGAAGAGAAGTGGTAAGAATTGAAACACATACGTTGTTGGTCATTCAATCATTTTACTTATAAACAAGGAAGTAGGGTGGTGCTAGGGAGGACTTTGGTCCTCTGATATTCAAGTTGATGCTTGAATATTGGGAGTTGTAGCTTCCATCTAGTTGGGGCTAGAAAACAGGGTGGCAGGGTGGTGCTTGGGAAACACAGATTTTTCTGTATGCAAGTTGGTGCTTGTATAAGTGGAAGTAGGTGCTTCCATCCAGTCGGTGCTGAAACACTCAGGGAGTTAGTGCTTCCTTCTAGTGGGTGCTAGAGAAACCAGAGAGTTGGTGCTCTCAACAAGTTGGATCTTGTGAAACAGAGGTAGTAGCCTCACTTTGAGTTGGTTCTCAAACATAGATGATGTACAAAACTTAAAATACTACCTATCATTTCAAATAATAAGAGGTTTTCTCCCTTTATGGGTTTCCTCGTGAAAATTTGTCTGTGTATATATCTTATGTGTGACTGATGCTCATTATTTATGTTGTCCATATGGTGTATAATATTGATGGTCACTTGGATACAGATTAAAAATGGTTCAATAGAATTAAAATTGTTTAAGAACAGTAACAACTGATTCACCCCCCCTCTCAGTTGTCTTAGTAATTTCAACACACGGAACTTCATATCACATTGTATGAAGAAAGGAAAAAGGAAAGAAAGAGATCCTCAATACTACCCATTAGAAGAAGGAATTCCATCTCATATCGAAATCTAGGTCGAACCTATGACCCCATGTGAATCATTAAGAATTAGGAATCGAGGCTTATTCAAGAGAAATTGTAATAAGTGGAGGAAGTCAGAGCAATAGTTAGAACAACACAACAAAACAGATCCAATCAAGATCACCAAAGGTAAGTAAAACACTCAATACAATGGAAGGGGTAGATAATACGTTGAGAATGCCTAAGTTTCAGGGAACAGGGTCGGAGGACCTTGAGCAACACTTATTTGTGTGTGACACATTATGGACTATGAAAAAATTCCAAGATGAGGTGACGAAAATTGCGCAGTTGGATACAAAGTTAAGAGGGAGAGAAATACTATGTTATATGAAGTTTCAGACAACTACATCGACCGAAAAACCAATAAAGTTGGCAAAAAATGGACAATCATTGCTAAAGGAATTCAGGAAGCCGAAATCTGAATCTCAATATATTAAAGAACTAAAGGAAATTAAGCAAGTATAGAATGAGAGAGTGTGGGATTTCAACAAGATATTCAAATATGTAATAGGTAGGTTAACATTTCATATTCCTGACGAACAACGTCGAGAATGGTTTATAGCAGGCCTACTACCCCACATTTGTTGTTCGTTAACACAACAAAAGATCACGTCGGAACCCGAAGCATTGGAAATCACAATGAAATTAGAGTCATCTCCCATACGATATGGCGCAGGTACAATCACAGTTGGCTACATTGAGAATTCAATTGTCAGAGATAACAAAGGAATATGAGAAGTGAGAACATGTTTGGTGTATAACATGTAAGACAAAAGGCCATAAAAAGGACTAATGTCCATCCTTCATGTAGTATATGGACAAAGGATCATTGAACCCATTGGTAGGAGGAGTAGGGTACTGTGAGATAAGTAAGACACAGGGGCATCATTTGACTACTTTTCCCCTACTACAGAAATATTAGATCAACCCGAGAAACTTATTCTATAATTTTTGCAAATCGACAGGACATGATGAGAAAGACTGTCGTGCATTCGGCTTGATGAGAGAGAACACTTCGGATTCCTACATAATCCATAAGGGAATGTCATAGTAGAAGGAAGAATCCCACAAAATAACACTCCAAGAAGATTTAATCAGGGTGGACGTGGAGGTTTTGGCAGAGGCCGAGGATGTGGAGGATTTGGTCGAGGAAGTTGAGGACCGATAATTTTTTACAACTACAATCAACTTAGACACTTAGCAAGAGATTGCCCAAATCCTTGCATGACACATATGTATTGCAGGGCCTTGGATTATGTGACAGTATATTATCCTCAATTGATATAAAAGTGGTCGGAAAAAGGGAATCATAACCAACACCAGAGCTTGCAAATGATAGTTGTTGAAGAATTTGATGATTAGCCAAAAGTAGCATATGTTACACATGGTGGGACGAGAACCAAACCATATGTGACAAAGAAAGGAAAGGGAGTAGAAAAATGGATAAGAAAAGAAACTGAGACTTTGTCAGCATTCAACCCATAGGAAGAAAATGAGACTTATCAACAAGCAAGAAAAGAAATAATAGGACCAAACTTGATAGCTTCAACATCAAAGACACCACCCGTATATGATATGTCATCGGTGTATGATCACACTATTCTAGATAGAATGGTCAAGAAGGTAAATTCTATGAAGGAATTTCTAGAAGTTTGTTTGGAATTGTTGCAAGATGAGACAATATTGAATACACTATGCAATATGATTGATCAGTTTACACAAGAAGTACCTACAATGCAGAAAAAAGTGAACCAAGTCCTGCACAAGAAGAGGACAAATAGAGAATTCAGATTAAGTGCGCAGATAGGATAATATGACATGGACAATGTCATATTGGATTTAGGATTAGACATCAATGTTATTCTAAGATAGACATGTGAGATGATGGAGAAACCGAAGCTAGTATGGTCAAATGTCCAGTTGAGGTTGGCTAACCAACATAATATAATACCAATCGAGAGACTAGTAGGAGTACCTATGAACATAGATGGAATGCATAGTGTTATCAAATTTGAATTCATCGAGATTATGGATAATATTCATTTGTACCCCACTTTTCTTGGATTGGATTGGGACTTCGACAATCAGGCGATTATCAACCTGAAGAAAAGAGATATGATTTTTGAGGGAGGAGGCTTAAAAGCTACTGCACCATTAGATCTGATGGAGGAAAGAAGATATGTGGATACCGCAAGAAATGAAATTGACAAATTATATAATATGACTATGTCAATCCAATTGCAGATGGTGTTCTTAGTTGGAGAAGCATAAGATATTGCACATCAAAATCAGAGGAAGAACTTGAACATTGGCATCACAAGTTGCATGAAGTATCGACCAGAAGGTGTGCGCACATTACTCACTCTTTGCACTAGATTGGAACAAAGGTATGCGATACGCCAAATTTTGATGGATCAACTGTGGTAAGTTATTTTGTTAACGAATTCGAGCTGCAGATACCTGAATAAAAAAGGTCTTATAATTAGATTTTTCACTGAGAGAAACCCCAATGAGATGGAGGGAAACCCACAAGGAAGGGATAAAGGATTGGAAAAAGTGAAAAAGGATGATGCAAATCAGGTTTGGAACAGAGGATAATATTCCCAAGTATACAGGCATGAGAAATCCAAAATACCATGTGACACAATGTATGAAAACTTGGAAGCAAGTGTCGAAGCAGGAATGGATGCACAAGTTCATACATATGTTGGAGACAGTTCCTAGGAATTGGTACTCATCACTAGAAATATGTAGAGGAACGACGAAATGGGAGGATCTCATCAAAAAATTTAAGGTAGAATTTACTTTTGAAGTTGAGTCACCTTTAGTTGATGCAGTATTACAAGTAATTAGAGGTAAAAAATTTATATAAGAAGGACAAGTAGAATTAGTACCTACATATAGTTCGCACAAAGATTTTGCGACAACTCATAAAGAGTTTCACATCCATGTGGATGCATCATCAATAACACTCGATGTAGTGTTAACCTAGCCTGGGGAAGGTGAGTTAGATCATCTGATTGCATTTGCTAGTAGGAAGTTTTCAACTGCTAAGAAAAATTACATGATGATAGAAAGGGAAGGATTAGCAATGGTGTCTGTTTTGTAGAAGTTCATACATTATCTGTTGGGATCCCACTTCAAGATGTGTAGAGATCATTCTACACTAAGATATCTAATGAAAAAACTAGTGTTGGGGGGGAGGATCTGCAGATGGATATTTTTGTTCTAGGAGTATGATTTTGAAGTTATCGTGAAGCCAATAAAATTGAATGCAGGACCAAATCACTTGTCCCAGATTCTGACAGGAGAGGATGTAGGTAACCTAGATGATAGGCTAATAGATGCACAATTGTTTACATTCAAGATGGTAGACGATCAGTTTGCAAAACTTTTCCAATACTTAATCACATGAGTGGATCCATATGATATGACAGTATATCAAAATAAACAACTACTGGTCATATCATTCAATTACCAGTTGCTCCCAGGAAACTTAGAATAAGAACATGATGGAATTGCAGGAGGAAATTACGAAAGAAAGGTGAAAAAGAAGAATAAATTGTGCGCAGTTCTATGGTGGCCTACCCTTCATAAGGATGCAAAGGAATATTTCCAAAACTACGATCTTTTCCAAACAGTAGGAATACCATCACGAAGGGATGAGATTCCCTTGAATTCACAAGTTACCTTACAAGCATTTGACAAATGGGCAATGGATTTTGTCGGACCTATTAACCCGGTAGTGAGAATAAAATGAGCCAGATACATAATTTCCACGACAGACTACTTGAAGAGATGGGCAGAAGAAAAACGTGTTACCGATTGCAACACATAAACAACTACGTGATTCTTTTTCAAAAACATAGTGACTAGTTTTGGGTGTCCTAAAATACTTATGAGCGACCAGGGGACTCACTTTCCAAACAATACAATTGCATCACTAACATAATAGTTCGAGATACAACATCAAAAGAACACCCCATATCACCCACAAGAAAATAGAAGGGGGGAGGCCTTCAAAAAGATATTGGAAAATGCACTAACCAAGGTGTGTAATGTAGGGAGAGATGACTGAGATTTAAGGATCCTTGCAGTACTCTGGGGTTACAAAACTACATGCAATAATTTGACATGACATACACCCTTTAAGTTAGCATTCAGTCAAGAAGCAATCATGCCCATGGGATTTATTATACCAAGTATGTGCATTGCAGAAATGATAGATCTTATGGATTCCAGTGTAGCATAAGAAAGGCTATCACAATTATTAATACAAGAGGAAGATCATTTTATTGTAGGTTTCCATCATCAAGTATAGAAGGCACAAGAGAAGTAATGGAACGATAGAAACATCATGCAAAATAAGTTCCAAACAGGAGATCTAGTACTTCTCTATGACAAAAGTTTTTTACAACACCCAGGAAAGTTCACGACACAATGGTTAGGACCATATGTGATCAGACATGTGTCTGTCGTGGGTGTTGTTCATATAGAGCAGTTGGATGGACAAGTCATGGAAGGACTAGTGAGAGGGAGCCGATTGAAACTGTATAGGGACAACCACCCTTCTGTGCACTATAGGAGATGCCCAATTTAAAATTGTATCATAGTGTACTATAGGAAGGAAAAGATAGAAAAAGATATAAAAAGCAAGAAAAATAGGAAAAAGTATGAAACATAAGAGGTTGGACATTGACAAGGTAAATAAGTTTCGGTTATGAGAAAAAGGGGAAGAAGGAAACTGTTGTAGATAAGAGAAAAATAGGTAGAAGTAAACAAAGACAGGAGCAATAGTGCAAAGAGACGTGACTGCACATATGACACCTAAGAAGAATTCAACACACCACATGACAGGACGTACAATCAAGATTTATCATGATAGGAAAGCATTGGCGTTGCGTACCATTAAACACAAAAGATATTGAGTGATTTCTAAATCAAACAGAGAATCCGTCAAAGATATAGAGTAATGGAGAAATAAAAGAAACCAGTAGTGGATTAGACATATATTTTATACGCAAAAGGAAACTATAGTTTTCAATGAAGAATAAAATTATGTAAGGAAGCATGTAGTCATAATTAAAACCAATAGGAAAAGAATTAGAATTCAGAATTGACTTCAATCGAAATACAGCGGGAACGAGTGTGATGAACATTTGTCCACGATGGTCGATTCGAACCGGAACCTGCCAAAGGACATATAATTATTGAAAATCCATGGGAGAAATATAGTATAAGTACACTCAGATCATATTGCAAGTAGCACGCATAGAGCCAACACATTATAAGACAAGCAGGAAGAAGAGTCAAGTGTCGGATAGAATCTGAGCACAGTGTAGAGAAAGAATGGAGGGTAGAGGAGTTGAGTTGAGTAGAGGAAAATGGAACCACCTAAAGCCACAATACAAATTTGTTAGTATACTGCAACACCAATGTAGGAATAAGTCCTGCGATTGACATTAATTGACCGTAGTCTATCAAACTATCCCAGAACTAGACTGCATAGATCAAAAGGAAACATGAAAGCATGACATAAGTGAAACTTGTTGATTTTTCAATAAGCTAGGTTAAGCATGTAGTTCATTCCAATTTTTCATTTGTCTTAACCATAAACATTAATGTTGCAGCAACCAAGATCACAAGAAGAAACACCATGCACAAGAACACAAGAAGTATCATGGGAAACTCTTCTCAACAAGGGAAGAAAACCCAACCAAATCCTTTTCTATATTCTTCAAGATAAAGACCTTCACCACCAATAAGACTTAACACACAAGATGGTGCTCAAACCCTAGAAGACTAGTGCCCAAGAGAGGTGCGGACTTTTCCCAAGAAGATATACTTGCTGAAATTTCCAAACTCATGTGAGAGATATGATTCCACAATGGGGAATCTACCTTTACTTATACTAAACTAAACCTGTCAACATAAGTGTCTATTGGCACAACAGGTCCGACCTCACTAGTTTATAATATAATTAATATTAACAATATTAATTATCTTTTACATTAATTACTAGTCACATTAAGGTGGGGCCGACCTGTACCCTTTACATTACAATTAGGGTTACAGGCAGGTCTGACTCTTGAACAATATAGAAAGGGATATTATACACCCACTAGTTCTCATCCACTAGGGGCACATCCATAGGGACGTCCATATCTCTGACTCACTGCATTACATAAAAGAACAACTTCTTCACTAGTGCTCAACCACTAGAATCACGTTCACATGTGCTCGTCCATAGGCATGTCCACTCAACAGATCTTATTTCCCACTGCATTACATAGAAGAGTCATATGGAGTTTCTCATCAACTCTTCTGCTCAGAGGAGGATAATACATCATCTTCATTTCTATTATCATGACGATGCGCCCAACACTTTGGGATTTCACACATTCACCTTGCTCAACCATAGGCACGTCCAACTCTGCAGATCACCTTTCTCACTGCGTTACATAGGAGAAGCATTTGGAGTTATCCTCAACTCTCTGTATGGAGGAGTTCATATCTACGTTCCATCTCTATCTCAGATATGATCCACACACCCTTCTCAGGGGATTTCTCTCATTTTTGTAAGTTGGAGAATGTCTCACAAATCTCCAATGGTCAAGATATCTTAGGTTTGTAAGCTGGAGAATGTCTCACATCGCTGCAATCATCAACACTTCCTCTCAGCTAGGGAGGCATTTTCCACCAAGCCAAGTCTCTCACGGAAATACTCGAACTTTGTCTTGGCAAGTGGCTTGGTGAAGATATCTACGATCTGTTCATGAGTAGGAAGATATTGCACATGTATTGTCTTCCTTTGCACCATGTCTCTGATATAGTGATACTTTATTTCAATTTTTTTCGATCTATCATGAAACACCAGGTTCTCAGAGAGCTTTACACAACTTTGGTTATCACAATGAATAGTAGTAGGATCCATCTCATGATAGAAAAAGTTAGTTAGAACTTTTCAAAGCCACACTACTTCATGAACTGCCACACTCAATGCAATGTACTATGCCTCTGCGGTGATTAATGCCACAGAGCTTTGTTTTCTGCTACACCAGGAAACCATGGCCGAACCTAAAGTGAAGAAACAACCAGAGGTGATTTTTCTGTCTACTGTGCTTCCTGCCCAATCTGCATTTTCATATCCTTATAGAATCAAGTCCACACTAGATGCATATCTCATGACATAACCAATTGTTCTTCGTAAGTATTTCAATACATGTTTTGCAACTATCCCGTGTGTATGTTTCGGTTGGATCATAAAATGGATAAGCACATTTACTACATAGAAAATGTTTGATCTGGTGTTAACCAGATACATTAGAGATCCAATCAATTGTTGATATAAGTGTGTATATACATCTCCTGAATCAGTATCACTCATTTTCTTCAAATCCATTACCATTGGAGTCGACATGGATTTGCATACTATTATATTGAACCTTTTCAGTATCTCCATAGTATATTTATATTGACTTAGTAAAATCTCATATGTTCTCTACCATACTTCTAGTCCCAATAAATAGTGCATCAAGCCCAAATCCTTCATTTCAAATTTAGCAGTCAATGCTTGTTTGCATTCAACAATGAGTCTCTCTAAACCAGTGAGGAAAAGATCATCCACATATAAGACCAAAATCAAACACTCATTTCCATCAATGTGATAATACAAGTCAATGCTTGTTTTGCACTCAACAATGAGTCTCTCTAAACCGGTAAGGAAAAGATCATCCACATATAAGACCAAAATCAAACACTCATTTCCATCAATGAGATAATATAAGTTTGGATCAACAACACTTTTGTTGAATACCAAACTCATTAGAAATCCATCCATTTTCTCGTACCAAGCACATGGTGCTTGCTTTAGACCATATAGGGCTTTCTTCAACTTGCATACACGAGATTTTGCGTTGTGTACAACAAAACCTTCTGGCTGCTCAATATAAAATTCTTCCTCAATTTCACCATTTAGAAAGGATGTCTTTACATCCATCTAATGTAGCTTCCAACCCATGGAAGCATCTAGTGAAAAGATAGATCATATGGAGGTATATCGGGATACTGGTGCAAAATTCTCGTCATAGTGAACTCCCTCTATTTGTGAAAACCCTCTGGCCACAAATATTTCTTTGTATTTTTCAATGCTTCCATCAACAACATGCTTGATTTTATAAATCCATTTGGAATTCACTAGGGAATTTCCCTCTAGTCTTGGAACAACATCCCATACATCATTTTTTTAATATAGATTGGTATTCTTCAGTCATGGCATCTAGCCATACTTTTTCACCTGAAGCTTCTCCATGAAAAGTTGGCTCCGAGTCAATAATGTGGATCATGGATGAAAGGTACTTGAGAATATCTCTGTTCTTTTTCTCTCTCTGGTTGTTCCTTGTGGAGCGTTATGCCCTTCTTCTTCTTGTAGAGTTTGTCGGGCCCAAGCAATCCTTTTACGTCCAACCGTAATATCTCTAGGTATGTTGCTTGGAGAAACTGAATCAGCTGGAATGACTGGATCAACTGGAGCTATTGGATCATATGGAATAATATCTATCTCCCTCTGAATTGTTGAAGGAGGATAGGGTATTGTCTCACTATCAATTTCTATCTGAGCTTCTCTGGATTTTTTTAAGGCTACTTCTTCTTCAAAAGTAACATCTCTTCTTACTTAAATTTGTCTCTGACCAGGAATGTAGATTCGATAAGCTTTTGAGGATTCGTTGTATCCAACAAATGTGCCCTTCCTTCCTGAAGGTTCTAGTTTGGATCTCTTTTCTTTGGGTACATGAATATATATTGGACATCCAAATATTATGAAGTGTCCAATATCGGGATTCACTCCAGTGAAGGCTTATTCA
Source organism: Picea sitchensis (assembly GCA_010110895.2). Taxonomy (NCBI): domain Eukaryota; kingdom Viridiplantae; phylum Streptophyta; class Pinopsida; order Pinales; family Pinaceae; genus Picea; species Picea sitchensis. The sequence continues at coordinate 19,880 of SNQJ01S0038742.1, forward strand.
TGTTCTTTAGGACCTGATGAGGGCTTCTATTTTTAACATATACTATTGTCATACATGCTTCTACCCATAGAGTCATAGGTAGACTCTTATCATGTATCATTTCTTTTGTTGCCTCAATAACAGTTCTATTTTTCCTTTCGGATACCCCATTTTGTTGAGGGTTGTAAGGAACTATGAACTCCCTCTTGATTCCTTCAATACAAAAACTGTTGAATTATTTTGAGGTGTATTGTCCTCCATTATCTGATCTTAAAATTTTGATTTTTCTTTCGGCCTGGTTCTCAATCTAAGCTTTGAATTCTTGAAATTTTGGAAGGAATCCATCCTTGTTCTTTAGAAAGTAAATCCAAGTTTTCCTGGAGTGATCATCTATGAAGAGTACATAGTATAAGTATCCATTTAGATATGAAACATTCATTGGCCCACATACGTCTGAATGTATCAAGTCCAAGATTTCCTTGGATCTATTGTCATTTCTTGGGAAGGATCTATTGTCATTTCTTGGGAAGGATCCTCTAACATTATATCTAGCATCGTCTCCAAGGACAAGATGTAGATGTGTCTCTTTCTCAAGAAAATGTGTTAGGTGATTTCTAAGACCGGTTATGTTCCTAGAGGCACCACTATCAATTAACCCAGTATAATCATTTGTAGGGACCATACCTGAGAGTAATGAGATGTTGATGTCTTCATTTACTTGAGGTCTTGTCTTCCTGGAACTGAGTTTGCTTGAATGATCAAGCTTGCCTCCCATCATGATTTTGCTCATCTTTGAATTCTTAACAAACCCTTGTCAACTAGGCTAGAAAACCTAACGGCTAGGCTAGGCTAGCACTCTTAGGTTTTGTTGGGCTTATGACTGCCAAAAATAATATTTGAGAAAAATGATAGCCCTGGTAAGCTAAAGAGCTTCTTCAAAGAGTTGCATAAGTACAATTGTGAAATTTTCTACAAAAATTGGTGAAATCCTAGAAACCCTAGGGCCAAAAAGTAAAATGCTCGGAAATGCAATCTGAGACTTGTTGGAGGTGCGTTGAAGGAGTTTGTACACACCTATGTCCTTTTTGTCCCCAACATCCATGTTTTAAGTGATGAAAAACATCAGAAGATTAGGTCGTATGAAATTTTTGGAAATCCTATGAGGGTCGTACGGTTTCTACAGAAGTGAGAGAGAATGGATGGAAAATGTTTGTGCAATGGGATATTCAAGACCTATCCTCTGAAACCATGTTGATTTTTCAATAAGCTAGATTAAACATGTAGTTCATTCCAATTTTTCATTTGTCTTAACCATAAAAATTAATATTGCAGCAACCAAGATCACAAGAAGAAACACCATGCACAAGAACACAAGAAGTATCCTGGGAAACCCTTCTCAACAAGGGGAGAAAACCCAACCAAATCCTTTGTTATATTATTCAAAATAAATAACTTCACCACCAATAAGACTTAGAACACAAGAGGGTTCTCAAACCATATAAGACTAGTGCCCAAGAGAGGTGTGCACTTTTTCCAAGAAGATATACTTGCTGAAATTTCCAAACTCATGTGAGAGATATGATTCCACAATGGGGAATATACCTTTACTTATACTAAACTGAACCTCTCAACAAAAGTGTCTATCTGCACAACAGGTCTGACCTCATTATTTTATTATATAATTAACATTAACCAGATTAATTATCTTTTACATTAATTACTAGTCACATTAAGGTGGGGCCGACCTATACCCTTTACATTACAATTAGGGTTACAAGAAGGTCTAACTCTTGAACAATATAGAAAGGGATCTTATACACCCACTAGTTCTCATCCACTAGGGTCACATCCATAGGGATGTCCATATCTCTGGCTCATTGCATTACATAGAAGAACCACTTCTTCACTAGTGCTCACCCACTAGGATCACGTTCACCTATGCTCATCCACAAGCACATCCACTCAATAGATATTATTTCCATTGCATTACACATGAGATTCATATGGAGTTTATCATCAAATATTCTTCTCAGAAGAGGATAATACATCATCTTCATTTATATTCTCATGACGATGCACCCAACACTTTGAAATTTCACACGTTCACCTTGTGCTTAGCCACAAACATGTCCAACTCTGCAGATCACCTTTCTCATTGTGTTACATAGGAGAATCATCTAGAGTTCTTCTCAACTCTCTATATGGAAGATGTCACCTCTACGTTCCATCTCTGTCTTAGATAGGAAGCACACACCATTCTCAGCGGATTTCTCTCAGGTTTGTAAGTTGGAGAATGTCTCACATAGCTGAAATGGTCAACATCTCTCAGGTTTGTAAGCTGGAGAATGTCTCATATAGCTACAATCATCAACAAAACGAATTAGAAACACATCAAGAAGGAGAACAGGAACATGAAGAACAAGGAAAGATGATTTTCTTCATAGTAAGAGCCTAGGTATGGTGACAGTTCTGATACTCGAGAAACAAGAAAACCATCTACTTGAATTAAAGAGGGAAGTTAGGAAGGAGTTCCATGCTTATTAAACTCCATCATTATCTAGAGATAACGTCTTAAGTTAGAAATAAGAACGCGAACTGTAGGTGAAACTTGGTAGTACAACACCCACAACAGTGAAGGCGACCTTCGATGCACTGTGAGTATGTTTGAGTGGCTCGAGACGAGCCACAGGTGAGTGTTGGGGGCCTATTGGAGAGGAATTTTGGATAAGATCCATTATCTGTGCCAAAAGGAGATCAAAGAGTAAAAGGCAGTTAGAATATGGACAAGATCACACGATGGAAGAACACTTCAAGGATTCAAAGAGCGTGAAAAACGGATGCATAAAGGAGAAGAAAAAATGTTGGCCCTTGGTTATGGAAGAAAGTGAAGATTAAGGAAAGAAGCATGAAGTACGAACTGAATGGAAAGCACATTGACTGAGATTGGGTTGAAGTGGCCAAAGAAGTAGAAAAGGAGTGAAGTAATAGAAATCTATCCGTTGAACGAGAATACCAAGGAAGACAGATCAACAAGGAAGATGGATCGTGGAAAACTCAGCAAGCAGAAAAATCCATCAATGAGTGCTTGGAGCACCTCGCGGGAAAGAAGGAAAGACATGTTGGTGAAGCTCTGAAAACATGGGTCAAGTTCACCTATGGTTTTGGACACCTAGGTTTCCGCCTAAGGTTGTCTGAGAGTCATTGTAATGTATAAATAAAGATCAAGAGGACCTAGGATGGGTTTGATGATGTAATGAGTGATTATTGTTGTTGAGAGGGAAAATTATTCTATTGAAAGAGAGTCTATGTTGTAAGATCTTCATTTGGGTGTGAATATCAACCCTACAGTTGAGTGTGCAGGGAGGGAAGAGAAAGAGAGGGAGAAGGAGATATATCTTCAAGCTAAGATCACAGATAGAACTGGATGTTTTCCTATAATATAAAGAAACACAGTTCTTTGGGGGTAGCCCTAGGGAGAGGGTGAACCACATATATCTTGTTGTTCTATGGGATTGATGTTGTGTTATTTTTCCTTCTGATTACTCTGTTATTGCATCATTGTGTTAGATATGATATATAACTGTGCGAAGTAGGTTTGAGTTGGTAAATGATATCTAGATGTTTTGTTGCTGTTGTTTTGGACCCACTTTTCATTTCCTCTGGTTGTAGACACATGTGTCCTACAACCCCCTATTTCTACTTTGGGTGAGACTGCATCTGCTTCGTAGGTGTTTCCGAAAGGGCCAATAGTTAGGGTTTGTTGGTGTGATTTTAGAGCTGAACCCTAGGTTTTCCCCTGTGCCAACAAATGATTCGGTTGTTGGGACAGAGATCTTCTTGAGGGAATGTCAAGGTGGTTTCCATTGAAGACAGAGATTCAAAAGTGGATAGAAGAACAAGAGAAGGACTTCGTAGAAGCTCAGAAAAAGAACCCTAATCTTAGTACAGAGGATTGGTTGGGAAAGTATATCTTTACCTATATACATGAGATTTTCTTTGGAGGAATTCATAAGGAGCTATATGAGTGGCTAGCTAGACTAGCATATACCTAGTTTGAAATCAGACTCAAACCACCTGTGGTTTGGACGTTGATGCTGATCAAGAAGGTCAAGAGAGTTGATAACGTTGTGTCAAGAGAAGTCAATCACTGGTTTGATAGTACCATTGGAGGGTACATCACTGAATTTTCTATTGACAGAGTAGAATAATATAGCCAAGCAGAGAGATATTTCTTTAAGGGACCTAGGGGAAAAATTTCTATCGATGAGTAGAATAATATAGCCGCTGCAGAGATATTCTTTGGCAACCTAGGGGAAATTTTTTACACTTTTTGATGTTGAAGATTAAGATGTTATTGTACGAGAAGAATATCCTGAAGATGCGACCTATTGGACTAAAGAGATAATGTTCAAGAACTCGAAAAGTGACAGTGAGGTTGGACACATGCACAATGGGATATCATTTAGAGAGGTTCCTCCGGTGAACCCGCTTGGAGTTGTGGTCGATCCACTGGGACAAGATGAAGGGTTCTATAGTGGAGAAGAAGAAGAGTTATGAACGAGGAACATTCAGAGTTCGCTAGGGAAGAAGAAGGGAAGACTGAAGAACCTCACCGAGAAGAGTCAGAAATTTCAGGAACTGCGTAGACTATTGAAGTAAGTACTATTACTCCTCCTATTGTTTTAGCAGCATTAAGTAACTAGAGTAACCTAAGTTATCAGAGCACTAAGAGCACTGGTACAAATGGTTCCGTGCATACTTAGTCAATAAACTTAGGAATATATGGTAGATGATATGAGGTTACCCACCTTTAGGGGAGATGGATCTGAAGATACTGATAAACATTGGTTATTATGCAAAGTTGTATGGATTATTAAGAATGTCACTGATGAAGCTGTTAAGAGAGCTCAATTTAGTACTACCCTGAGAGACCGCGCACTGATATGGTACATGAAATTTGTCCAAGGATTTGTACAACCTAAACCGCTAAATGACATTAAGACTGTGTTTATTATCAGATTCAAGAAACCCAATTCAGATTTGCATTGCATTATAGAGATGAAATAAATCAATCAGAGAGTAGCTGGACCTATTTGGGAGTTTGATCAGAGGTTTAAGACCTTGACAGGTTATTTGAGTTTTCATATTCCAGATGAACAGAATAAACAATGGTTCATTGTTTCCCTCTTACCACACATCAGAGTCCCTCTGATGCAACATAAGATCGAATTACAGGTTGAGTCAATGGAGATCACCATGAAACTAGAATCAGCCCCTATGGGAGAGTCCAGCTCAGGTATGAGTCAAATTTTGAGTCAACTAGATAGATTATCGTTGTACGTCGAAAATATGAAGAAATATAAGGGAAAATATAAAAGAGAATATATCTGGTGTATCAAATGCAAATCAGAGGTCCACAACAAGGATCATTGTCCTCTATTTCATGAGTAATTGGCTTCAGGAGCTCCAAGCCCTTTGAAGCAGGTTACTCTACCTTGGTGCGAGGTATGTAGAAATCAACATCGCCCTTGTGAATGTTATTACATGCAAAAATATGTCCAGACACCTACCAACCTTTACTGCACATTCTGTAAATATGTGGGCCATGATGAGAAAGATTGTAGGGCTTATGACCTCTCACATGAAATATCAAGAGACACATATAGAATTCAAGGTGAAGTACATAAGGAAGGAAATACTATGTTGTTTAATTCCCCGAGAAGAGGAAACTTCAACCCTCATGGTGGATTCAAAGGAAGAGGAGGAGGTATGGGTTGAGGTCGAGGTCAGATAATTTTTTATGACTGTGCACAACTAGGACATTTGACAAGGGACTGCCAGAACCCTTGTACCACTTACAACTACTGCAAATCATTTGAACATGTCATTGAATATTGTCCTGTGCTGTTAGCCAAAGTTCAAGAGAGATGAGGAGGAAAACCACAAGTACAATTAATCTCAGCCAAACCTTGCAGAGAGGATCCTAGAGTCGTTGTTATCACTAGAGGAGGCGCTGCTACATGAGAAGACAAAGTGACTCCAACAAAGAGTATAGAAGAATTAGAGGTCATAAGAGCTACATAGAAGACACAAGAGTTTGATCCGAGGAAAGAAAAGCAGACATTTAAAGAAGCAAGAAGATAATTTGGAGGATATCAGGTTTCTTCATCAAAGGAACAACCATAAGTGAGCGAATGTGGGATGCCTATGGCAGTCGATCAGTCTGCATCATCAGGAGAAGGAAAAGAGGTAAGCAAGATTGTTAGTTTCTTGGATACGTTCATTGATTTGATTAAAGATGAAAGAGACATGTAAGAACTACAACACTTGATCCGACAGTATGAACCAGGGAAGGTAGACCCTCTACTGAATAGATTAGTACATCAAGTATCCAAAAAGAGAAGGAAAAATAAGGAACTACACCTTAATGCTCAGATTGGAGATTATGATATAGATTATGTGGTCCTCAACTTAGGATCAGAAGTCAATGTTATGACGAAGCAGACCTAGGAATTGATGGGAAAACCTAAGTTAATTTATTCCCTTATCAGGCTTAGGATGGATAATCAATGGGCAGTAATCCCCTTTGGGAGACTGGAGCATGTTCTTGTGGACATTGATGGGGTAAGGACATTTGTGGACTTCGAGGTGATCGAGATAGTTGATGATAGTTGTCCTTATCCTGTGTTGTTAGGAATTGATTAGGCTTTCAACAATTCCACTGTTGTTGACTCAAAGAAAATAAGAATGACACTTGAAGGTCATGTCCTTAGGGTCATTGCACCTCTGGATCCTAATGAAGGTTGAATATACAAAGAACCCATCAAAGAATAAGACCGCACATATGATCTAGAGAATATATATAAATTGACAGTGAGACAACAAGATTACATTAACCCTATAGAAGATGGGAATTTAAGCTGGTGAAGTGACATCACATGCTCATCGGACTCAAAAGAAGAATTGGAGGATTGGGAGAAAAAAATGTATGAAGTTTATGCACAGAGGTGTGCTAGATTGACCAGGGAAGTTCATTGGATTGGAACAGAAGTAAGAAATCCTCCCACATTTGATGGTTTAAATCAGTTAGAAACATTCTTATAATCAGATTTTGAAGAAATTGTACCAGTACAATAGATATTGTTGGAATTGGATGAGGATTTGAAAGCAACACCATCAATATGGTGGGGGACACAAAAAAAGAACATCACTGACTAGATACAATGTCACACTTTGATGGCAGTGCACTTTTCAGAACAAGTAAAAGGATAAGAAGTTCGATACACAGGTAAAATTTTCCTGAAGGACCATGTGTGAGGTTGTGAGGAGGCCTGGAGAAACATTCCTCAAGAATAGTGGGTGTATAAGTTCATCCACACTCTGGACACTATACCTATCAAATTTTATCTTCAAGTAGAACTACGCCTCACCACTTCAGATTGGTATAGTATGACTCAGAAGTTTTTAGCTACTTTTTTATTTGAAAGCCAGTACCCTTCAATAGATCAAGCTCTACAAGTTGTAAGACAAAAAGTCTTTGAGGAAGCACCTAACCTCCCTATTGAGAAAGAGAGGATGAATGGACTGCATCTCTTCAGAAATTGAAAGGATGTTACAATATCAATGCTGATGAAGATGATGATCCTAGGAATGTGAACATCGCAGAAATAGAAGGACAGAGAGATGTAGAAGGACCGAGAGTCGAACTACCTTTCATTGGATAGCCAATCAAAATCAAGAAAGTTAATATTGGAACATAGAAAACACCTAAGCTTGCTAATGTTGGAGATTACTGGGATGAGGCCACCATTGATAAGATCACAGAACTAGTGCATGAATATCAAGACTTGTTCCCAACCAAGTTCACTGATATGAAGGGAATTAAAGGGCCCATGGGAGAGATGAATATCCTCTTGAATCCAGATGCCAATCCAGTTAAGAAGAGACCCTACAGATTGAATCCCAAATATAAGCAGAAAGTGAAGATTGAATTAGATAGCATGTTGGAAGCAGGAATCATAGAACCTATTGAAGAGTCATAATGGATTAGCCCTATGGTGGTATAAGATAAGAAGAAAGGAGAGATCAGGATCTGTGTATATCTCAGGAAGATAAATGATGCATGTTTTCATGACCCATTCCCTACACCTTTCACCGACGAAGTGTTAGATAATGTAGGAGGTCGGGAAGTTTACTCCTTCACAGATGGATTTCCAGGTTATCAACAGATCTGGATTGCCAAGGAAGATCGCCATAAGACCACATTTGCAATAGAATGGGGATCCTACCAGTACACAGTGATGCCTTTTGGATTGAATAATTCACCAGCCATCTTTTCTGGGGTCGTGGTTGAGGCATTCAAGGAGTTTTTACATAAATTTTTGGAAGCATATTTTGATGATTGGACTGTTTGTAGCTTATTGATTTTATTTAGGTAGAGTTTTATGCATGGATTATTAATAATTTTTCATGATTCACTAAATATTTCTATAGGATGAGCATTTTCAGCAGGGGAAATAATGGTAGAGGTAACATAGGCAGGGGAAATTGGGAGAGAGGTCACAAAATACCTCGGTTCTCTATACATTTTGATGCTAACCCCCAAGAATTGAACCATATTTTCCAAGATGGTTTCTTCAACCTATTAGGCCAAGGAATATTCCATCCTTGATCAAAAATACCTCCCTTCCAAGCACATCAAAATATTCTTGGCATTCCAGTCCCTCCTCATGTGTCGATGTGACCAGAACTACCTGCCAACAATGGTTGGCAGGATATTGTCCACTAGCTTGTTGTTCACCACCATGGTTGGCCCATTGCATCAATGGAATTACCCCCACCACCACCAAAAAAATCAAGTTTCCCAAGACGATCCTACCCTCTCACTTGTTAAGTCATCACACACCATCAAAATATTGAAAATAGATGTCCTTGAGCCTGTGCAAGACAAGGGAAAAAAAAACCACTCACTCCAACTCATCCAAAGAGTTTACCAAATTAGTCTCCTCTCACCTACATCTTAAGGATGACTATTCTCATGTCATTTGCAATTCAGCCTCAAGGCTTTAACCAGTCAAAGGATGCCAAGGGAAAGTCAAAAGGGGAAAACAATGAGAAGAGGCCTAATGCCTCACATAGTAAATATGGATTTTGATGATTGAGGTTATTTTGTATGTTGAAGACAATATTTTTATTTTGATAAAATTTTGAAAAGAAAGCATATATTTGACACAGTTTTGGACAACAACATTTATTTGAGTATTTTGATTGGACAACTTAAATATGGTGCTATTTTTTGGGACATAATTATATTACATTTTGTTGATATTTATTATTGAGTATATGTGTGTGTGTGTGTGTGTGTGTGTGTGAAGAGTTATAAGGAGATTTTTTGAATTAAATGATTTGTAAAGTTGTTTTTATAAAAGGAAATAAATGGGACTCACAAGGGGTCCCACCTATTTAGTTATTATTTAAGACCCTTATTTATATATTATTATTATTTATTTGTCTCAAACTAATTAGTTAAGTTAAATTGACTTAAATAAAGAAAGGTAGTTCAACTACCATAACTTATTGAGGAGGAATAAAATCTCAAGAGACAAGGGGAGGGGGAAGAAAGAGAACTACATCCATAAGGTTTTCTCTATACTAGTGAGGTACTTTCAACTTTCATTCATTATGAATTTACTAGAAAGCTTAATCCTCTTGATGAAAACATGATCTTATTGAAGGCAACTGGATTCAAAAACCGAATCACATATTTAAGAAACTTGTTTTAAAGGTGTGTGATTTATCTTTGATAGTCTGTGTATTTTTGTTTGTGCATGAATTGAGTTCCATGACTGATAAAGAATATATTGCAGAGTCAAGTGACAACATTTTGTGACAGGCTCACCCATATATTTAGCTTCGGTTTTCTTCTTGATTGTTAGAGTCTTTTTGTATGGTTCCCATCAAAGGATTCTAAATTTGATTTTGGTTCGTACCCTCACAAGGGTTTGTAGAGAGAACTCAGTTTTGTATCTCAAAATGAAATAAATGAAAAATCAGATTATTGTTTTAGTCTCACACATGTGTTTTAATGATTTGGTTCATTCTTTTGTCTTGATATCCATATATACATTTGTATATTTTTTGTACACATTCATGTGACTTTGTTTAAAGTTTACTTCTTTTGTGTTGACATAGACAAAACATAAAAACCATCGTTGGTCCTCTGTAATTAATACTTGTGGATTAAGTGATTTTTTTTTAGGCTATAAACCCCAAGTAACATTCCCAACTATCTTGTCTTAGCCCGACAAGATCTGAAAATGTTTGAGTAAGGTTTTCCATACATTTTCCTCAACAACAGGCACTAAAACCCTCCACTTTTCCCATTTGATCTTCCATAACCCCTAAAAAATGGTTCCTTCCCTTTTGAGCTTAAGATATCCTCTAGTGGGTCTCCCTCTTTCCAAATTTTCCTTAGAAGAATCACGTTTCACTTGGAAAATCATGAAGAATTGGTTTCTAAATAAAAAGATAGAAATCCAAAAAGTTGCTTAAAACTCCTCCGATATGAATAAAAGGAGTTACTTCAAACTCCTCTGATTCATATCAGAGTAGTTCTTTCCATATTCTTTGATATGAAATGTTATTGTGMCAGTTAGAGGAAACTGTTAAAAATAATTAAAAAGTACCTAGGCAAGTGTTTCTCATCACTTAGGTGCCTAAGGGGTGAGAAAGTGCCTAATGTGGACCCTAGTCATTTAATTTGTGAGAGACAAATTAAAAGGTGACTTTTTGAGACTTAGGTAAAGTGGGTGGATAAACTAATTTTATTTCCCCCGTTGATCTCATCTAATCTCCACTGTTGGATGAGAAGACTCTTCACCTTCCCCCTTGAGGTCGGCTAGGGTAGGAGGGCACACCCATTGTTGGGTAGTTGAATCAATTTTGAGAGAGCAAGAGGAGGAGGTCAAGATTGAGAAAGAGAGAAGGAATTTACAGAGCTAGGGAATGCATTTCAAGGCTAAGAGATAACACGTACTTCAAGACATCATAAAACATTTAATACAATCCATACAGTATGGATTTTTTGAGGTCATACAACCATTAATGTGGATAGAAATCGAGGAGGAAAACAACAACAATTTCTGAGAAGGTTGACACACATTCCAAGGAAACCACATTGCATTTATTGGCACAGAAATCGAGGAAACTGCTGGGCACAATTTTCTGGAAAAGAAAATCTATATAGTCTGTACGGACTTGCACAGTTTTTGAGGGTCGTACAATCCATATTTTTTGGGCACGTTTTTCAAGGAGGTAGGCACGAATTTTTAGGTACCATTATGTTGATTTTTTTTGTACAACATTATCAAAAAGTGGGCACAGTTTTTGAGACAGTCCGTACAACATTTATTTCCGGGACAACCATATAGTGTACAGATTTCCAGGATAGAAATCGAGCAACATATTTTAGACTGTTTAGAAGAAGTCTTTGCAGAAGCAAAATTCTGAGATAAGTTTGTGTATTTTTTATGAAGATGAATATGCTGTAAAAAAATTTCTCTGAAGCACACAAATAATCAAAACTCCCTCTCTCACTAGTTTTCCCCTTGTGGGTTTTTCCAGGGTCGTTGTTAGACCAAAAATCATTGTGTTATAATTTTTTGAGTTATGTGTTGTTGATGTGTTTTTATTTCTGTGTCAAACGATGTTCAAAATCCTCATGTTTTAGTTCTAAAAATTTATTTTATGCTGAGTTTAATTGGATGTCATAAAACTGGGTTTGGGAATTAAACATTGGATGAAAAATCAGCAAGACTTGAAACTAGGCGGGGTTTGAAATTTTACAGAAACTACTCTAATACTAATTGGAGTATTTAACTTTAACTCCTTTGATTCGTATTGGAGGATTTTATCTCATCACTTCCGAAGTTTATTGGATAATTTTCCCTCTGTACCTTCGACCACAACAACCCTACCTATAGTATTTAATGTTTAAAGATAATTTAATCTATATAAACGAAATAGAGGAAAGACTATTTCTATCCAATCGCAAGTAATTGAGCAAGGAGCCCCCGAGGTTATAACACGTCGATTTATCATGTTCGAGCTCCGACCTATCCCTATTCACCACGTGGAATTAGGATCCATGTAAGATAATTTTTCCTTTCTTTTGTTCTAAGGTTAGGGTTAGTTTTTCATTTGATTTCTTCCTGACGCCTTATTTATTTCTTTATTTCCATACTCAAATAGTTTTATTCCCACTCAACATCATACCTTAGGATAATTCCTTAACCAATGCATGCCAATGTGATGCACACCCTCTTCCCATTATAAATATTTTTCTTCACCCTAAAATAATGTCCATTCAGACCTAATTTTCAACGCGATGATGCCTCTTTCCATCCTTACAACTGATCTTTTCAATCCCTAAAGTTTTTCTCTGTGCACATAGACTTCGATCGGAAAGGTTCCAAGGAACTCTCCCAACTTATAAACCTATACTCAGTCACCCCCAAAACCTTCATGTTTTATGAAAAAATTATTACTAACTTCTCTGAACATATCGGAGGAGTTATTACTAACTCCTCTAATACATTCAGAGAAATTATGACTTTCCCCCACACAACTTGGAACACTTATTGATAACTCTTCCAATCATATCGTAGGAGTTACTTTCAACTCCTTTGACATGATCGAAAGAGTTACATCCAACGTCGTTTATTTTCGTACACCTACAAAACTTATGGTAAACCTTTACGATGACTTATCAGAGAAGTAGGGATTAACTCCTATGACCTCATCAGAGGAGTTCTTACTAAATCCTCTGATGCAATCGAAGGAGTTGTCCTTAACGTTTCTGATCACCACTCTTTTTCCACTTTACCAGAACACTTAATACGAACTTCTCTAAATTGTATTGGAGAAGTTAATCTTTTCACCTCTGATTTATTATTTCTAGACTAATATCTATCCTTTCCCCTCGAAGTCTCACCAAGGTGTTTAAGCATTGCATAATAGTACCCTGACATCCTAGGAGGGAAACTCGCTATAATTTCAATGACTCTTCTAATATTTTCAATCATTTAGTTGTATTTCAAATAGAAAATTATGCCCTAAACTTATCTTTTTGGCAGGTTCAAACATTTCATCCAGAAAGAATATTGCGGGGAAAACATTTGGAGTTGATCCCTTTGGCAACTCCCAACAAATGGGAAAAGTAGAAATTGTTGGGTCTACATACAACAATACAACTAGAATTTTTTAAAAGGATGGAGAAACTCTAAAATGGGGAGAATTCTACTGCATGTTTAATAAGTCAAATTTCTCTACAGAGGTGGCAGATCCCAATGAACTTTAGTCGTTCAAAAATATCAGAAAATCAAGGATCTTTAGGGTAGCAACACACCCAACGGTTTTCCCCTGCGTAGACGCCATTTTCTGGATTTTGAAGAACACCGACATAAGTAGTAGATATGTCTGTAATGCATGAAAATAACTTATTGCTTCTTTTAGGCCATAGTTTTTATCCAAATTCTATCACATTGAAGAAGGAATCAAAAGATTGAATGGTAAATTTATTAGTGAGTTTCGAGTTTACATCGAAAGACTTTTTCCCTAAATGGTATAATGCAAATAGGCAGTTCAAATATAGACTTAAGAGTTGGTACACCACTTAAGGAAGCCATACTAGTATTTGGTTTCCATGCTATGCAGGTTATACGAGGAACCCGATGTAATTCAGTTCCCCTTATCATATATGCCTTTGATTTATTTTTGTGCAAATGTGGGGGTTTCATTCAATTGGGTAGGCATATTGTCTGAAAATCTTACTGTTTCCATTTCCACAGTAATGGAAGCACAACCAATAACATTCCCTAGATTCCATATGGCCTCGTACCTCCTAGACAAAATGTGTATGGTTCATAGGTACCCTAATATGGGGTGTAGTTGGTTTCATGTTGACCCTGCAATCCACATATATTGCAAGGTGATTTGGGAGCACAAATACCATGTGGAGTACCAAAGGATTTGCGAACACTTCCTTTCTCCCTTATATGAGTTCATCTTTTACACCACTCCCCCTTGTATGACAGATAAATCCATCGAAGTCATAAGAAGGATCGGGGATTGGTACCTCATGGAGCATGGAACTTATATAATAGTAAATGGTGCGATGAAGCCACCTCACCTACCTCCATGGTTTGTACCGAACAAGCTAGTCCTTCAGGAGGTATCATACCATACTATTATACACGGGGTTGGAGGAATGATATACAGGTTAAAGAAAGCGATTTGTCCCCCACTACCTCTGTACGTTGGAAACTATTTCTTCAAGAATACCAAACAAGCCCAAGAAGAGGTAGACATATTCCTTTCCTATCACTTTGGATAAGAGAGACTCATAAGACACGATCCTTGAAATATCATCAGGGAAAACTTCAATAGCATCAAGCTTTCTTATGAATACACTACTAATCTATGGGAAGAAGAGGAGGTGCACCAAAACTCCAAAACATATGATGAAGTCATTTTCAACAGGCGTGGCCATCCAAAGGGAAGGATCATTGACGAAGAAGCGGCAAGAGAGGCAGCCAGAAAAGAACCAGAACAAGAAGAAGCTGGGAGATCTTCTCCCATACCTATATTAACTCATTCAGGATCTTCCAAGGAGAAGGAACAAACACCAGTAGATAAAAATAAGAGAGATAAATAAAAGGTGTTAAAAAAGAATAATGACGCCAAGAAGAAAAAAAAAATTGAGACTGAAAAAGAAAAATCCAAAGATGAAGTTGAAGCAAAAGTTGTCGTAGAAAGAAAAAAAGAGCTAGAAGAAGTAACAAGTGTAGAAACATAACTAGCAGAGAAAGAAACAAATGAAGAAACCAACAAAGTTGTTGAGGAAGAAAGACAAAAGAAATATGCAGAGAGTAGAGGGGATGGCACACACCCCATGGATGTAGATATCCCAGGAACATATACCGTAGTCACAAAGACATATACAACAACCAGTTGTTTAGGCCTTGGACTCTGGGAGCCATTTCAACCAGTTGGAGTGCTATATCTTAGAAGCTTCACGTATGATAGTAAAACTATAAGGATCGTGCAAGAATGAGTTAAGAATATGTCGGTGATGGAAGGGGATCCTATATCAGTTTTCACTCAGGTACCAGTCATGGGATATGTTAGAGAGGAACCTGTGGCAACAACTATAGCCATTTTTGCATTCATGGATGCCAATACAGATAACATACATAGGTTATGCAAACAAAATGAAGATAAGGAGTTAATGATCATAGAACTCAAGGAAAATCTTCGACATATAAAAGTTGATGAGAGAATACTCCAAAGCTTAAAAGTCAATGTCAAGAAGGTTAGAAATGACTTGGAAGGTGTCATTATTGACATGTACACCTATCTACACCTCTTCCAAGATGCATCTGCAATAGTCATCAACCAAAAGAACCAAATACAAATGAAGTTGGTACAGTACAACACTATTCGTGAAGGTGTATCAGATATAGACAAATGGATAGAATAAAACCCAAATGCACCACTCGAGATTTACTGACCATCAAATGTAGAGAGAAAGATAGACTTATATGCATTATACCATTGCTATTAGATAGGACAAAATCCTGATATAGAAATCACCAAATCCATGGCAATCTGCTCAAGGATCCATAAAGTTGTCCAAGAACTAAGTAGGAATGGTCGGCTCCCAAGATTAGATGAACTTGGGAACAACCTGGTGACAAAAGAATTGGTGAATGCAGTAGATGATAGCACTAATCACAGGAAGGAAGTGGTTGAAGAAGCTACCTTATTCTCCACAGATCTCATCAATCAACACTTTCTACAGCTAGTAAAGCTTCATACCATGGTATAAGCCTTCATGACGAAATTGGAAAAGGATATGGGCACCCTTGAAAACAATATCGCATTGATCAACGCAAAGTTAGAAAAACTGACATACAAAAGGATTGAATCGATTTATAATCAATTGGAAGTTTCGAAGGCATACTTGAGCAATAGAAATCCATAAGAAGAAGACAAAATACATGTCTTTTGTTTTGTCCTTTTCCTAACTGTTGGCCCTTGAGCAAATTTTGTGAGATCCTTGGTCAAGTTTGACCTATTTTTGGACTTTGATAGCCTGTCAAAGACGGAGCACAAGACGAAGAGGATATCGCGGGATCTTGGCCCCTTTTTAGGGATTTTTTGGTTTTTGGGATCATGTAATGGGTATGGGAATGTCGGCCCATGGGTTTACCCATGCCTAGGCCTATTTTGTAATATATATAGAAGACTAGGCAATGTAATGAAGAGAAGTCATAAGGAATGGCTAAGTGCTAGAGTTGGATCTATGTGATCACGATTGTAAGTTATTTGGTGCATACTGTATGGAAATTGCAGAGCTAAGTGCAAGTCATTGTAAGAGACTAAAAAAGGCTGCATGCTTAGATCTACTCAGGGAAGGAGGGTCTAATGAGCTGTGCAGATCTCATGTCTTCTGCGAAGTAGGGTTTTGAGGCTTTGTGCATGTAACCTATTGAAGAAGGAAATAAAGAAGACAAAGAGTTGGTGGACATAGCCCCAGGGTGCGGGTGAACCACGTATATGTTTTGTTGCTCTGCTTTGTGCAATGTGTTGATGTGCTTATATGTTAATGTTCTTAGTGCTTTGCTATAGATAGATAGATTTTTTGATGCTTTGTGCTTAATGATGTATATGGATGTTAGATTTGACTTATATACATATTCTCAGTGAATGAAATTGTTAGGATCTGATCTGTCATGCTAAGTGTTGTTAGATGCTAGATCTGGTTGAATACTGCAATGCTCTGTAATTAGGGTTTAACTGCGTTGTAACTAAGAACTAGATATTAATGAATGTTAACTGATGAGTGCTCTGTCAAGTGTTAGAATCACATATATGTGTCCCAACTAAGGTTGTAGACACCGGAGTCCTTCAACCACCCCTACCTCTACCTCGGGAGAGACTTCATCTGCTTTGCAGGTGTTTCCGAAAGGGCCGGTAGTTAGGGTTTTGTTGGTGTGCTCTTGAGAATTGAACCCTAGGTTTGCCCCTGTGCCAAAAAATGGTTATGTTGTCGGGACCTGAAACTGTGAATGTTGGGAACTGAGGAAGAAGAAGATTTGTGCGAAGATCCGACCTGAAATTGTGAAATATTTGTGTGTAGATTTGTCGCTCTAGTGCGCAGTACTCTACTTATTTTTTGAAGCTCCGTGCTAAAGAAAAGAAATCTGATCGGAAGAAAAGAGGTAATATCTGAAAGCTTTGTGCTCTGAGAAAGGTAAAAGTGAGAATTTTTTATTAAAAGAGGTAAGATATGCAAGCTCTGTGCTCTGATAAAGGTAAGAATAGTGAAAAAAATTATATCTGAAAGCTTTATTCTCTATAGAAGTAAGATAAGTGGAAATTTTTGTTTCTAAAGTATGGATCTAGGCATGTTTGATAAGATTTGTCCTATCTTGGAAACTAGGGCACTGGTAGATGAAATAAGATTTGATATGAATAGATCTGATAAGAATAGCAAAAGATATGTTATACCTATGCATAGAGAGAATGTTTGGACTAACAAATGGATGCAGGATCCTAGAAATATTTTTTTCCAAGTTAGCTACCATGATCTTAGTGCGTAGTTCAGGAAAGGATGGGGATCATTTAAGAGAAAGAGAGGATTAACTCTTTGTTATAGTTGCAGAAGACCAAGACATTTGGCTAAGGAATGCCCTGGTAGAAAACCTAATTGCCTCTGTTGCAAATCTATGGAACATGAAGTATTGGATTGCCCTAGAATGATATATAAGATGGAAAGGATGAATATGAGACAAGAAGACCACGAGAAAGGTCAAGCAACTGAGATTATGGAAGAACCCCAGAAAGAATCAGAGAAAGTGTTGCTACAGATGAAATAAACCCTGAATGACCACTGACATGTCATCTTATCAGAGATATTCAAAGAAAAAGAATGCATAGAAGCAAGGATAGGAGACTTCGACATTGAATGTGTTCTGGATGAAGAAACACAGGTGAATATTATGACAGAACGAACTTGGGAAACTTTAAGGGAGCCTTCTATGATTCTTTCATTGGGAGGAATATGACTATATAGACGAAAGTTGATAAACCTATGTGGAAATCTTATCCATATATCTACGAGTGCCTATGGAAATTCGACAGAGGAAGAATTTGAAGTTGTTAAATTTATTGAGGAAAACACTCCATTTCCTATGTTGCTCGAAAAACCTTGGATTGAAAGAGACCAGGCCAAAAGGAAAGAAAAATAAGTATTAGAGCAGAAGAAGAAAGAGTTAAAATATTTCACGACTAGGAAGATCGCACACTTTATTAAAGAACATGAGAACAGATCGAAGCCATTTGAAACCAGAGAATTGGATGTCGAAGTTACAAGAATACCAGAGGACTCCTAGAAGATTGCAGTACATATTATAGATACAAATGAAGTATTACCACTGATTTCTAGGAAAGAATCTCAACATCGTGAAGTTACTTTGCCAAGAGGAGATAAGAATCAAAATGGAAAAAGTAATACTGAAATGAAACTCACTGGGAAAAAAGATAGAAAGATAAGTAAGAAGAGAGCTAAGATCAATAAGTTACAGAAGGATCCAAAAGGAACTTCGCAAAAGGAAAATGTGAAAAATTGGATCTTCATCGCGATATCAGAGCAGCGTCACATGGCACTTCGCCATGGCAAAGCAATATAGCCGTTGGGAACAGTATAACCATTAGAACGACACCCCAAACAGGAAGAAAATCATTTATGATAAGAAATCTCACCACCAGACCATTGGGACCATGCCATAACAAAAAGAACTGATTTAATGAAGGATTCTTACCTGTTGCAAGTGATCCGTTGCCAAGCTATCTATTTATCTAGTCGCTCCATGCACCAAGAAGACTTTTGCTAACCATGAATCTGAGCCTGTAGAATAGTTGATTTTTCACAGTGATCATTGCGAGATTTCATTCCATCACGTTGCCTTGAACAGTTACTCTTCGAACTCGAGATTGTTAACCCTGAGTGTGTATGTCGGAGAACTAAATTTGGGGGATGAGCTGACCCAACTCTGCCTAGTAGCGGATGTGGTCGAAGATCGTCTTTGTCGCACACAAGAAGAATAAGAACAATCCACCCAGGCCTTGAAGCAAGTGCAAGGCGTACTCATAGAACAACGCAGAATTGCAGAGCAGGAGAAGATTACTCTCCAGACAAAGTTGATGAGGAAAAAGTGCAAATGCAACAAGAAAAGGAACATTTGCTTGCAGGACAACTCAAGGTAAAAGAAGCAGTCAATAGAGCACTTCACTCTGTGACAGGATTAGAGCCGCAAACTAAAGACCGAGTCACGTGTCAAGTAGAGTAGATTGCCGAAGCCATATAGTAGCTACAACAACAAATAGAAGATTTAGATCTCCGCACTATACCTAACACCCCACAGGATGTAAGGGACCAAAGAGAAGCAATTGTCTGGAGCACAGTTGAGAGAATAAAGGCTCTTTCCATAGAATGCAAGAAATTGAGTGATCATAGTGCCCAGATGTATGAGAAACTGACAGAGAATCTAGAACTGAAGGCACTGGAGTCGTAGCTCCAAGAAGCGAAGTATCAAGAAGAGACAATACAAGCAAAGTTGAAGCCCCTGTCAGTTGTGGAAAGAATGAATCGATCCCAAGAGAAGTGCACTGCCCAGTAGTAGGTTCACACTATTCAGAGCAAATTCATGGAAGTGACTCAGAGGCTCCATCCCATACAAGATGAGGCTTACCAATTGTTCACAGAGATAAAAGGTTGAGGAGAATAACTAGATCAAGTCGTCAATGCAGTTGAACATCACCTAGAGGAACCTACCAATGAAGCAGTTATACAAGAATTCACAGAAAAAGAGGTCGTAGCACAACAATGAGTTTAAGAAGCTTGAGCCAAGATCGATTCTTTTGAAGTAGAACTAGTCAGATCAGAGTGACTTGGGACGAGTCATAGGTGAGTTTTGGAGGCATATTGGCCCTTGACCAAGTTTTGGGAGATCCTTGGTCAAGTTTGACCTATTTTGGGACTTCGACAGCCTATCGAAGACGGAGAGCAAGACGAAGAGGATATTGCGAGATCTCAACCCCTTTTTAGGGATTTTTGGGTTTTTGGGATCATGTAATGGGTATGGGAATTTCATCCCATGGGTTTACCCATGCTTAGGCCTATTTTTTAATATATATAGAAGACTAGGTGATGTAATGAAGAGAAGTCGTAAGGAATGGCTAAGTGCTAGAGTTAGATCTATGTGATAAAGATTGTAAGTGCCTTGGTGCATACTGTATGGAACTTGTAGAGGTAAGTGCAAGTCATTGTAAGAGACTGTAGAAGCCCACGTGCTTAGATATACTCAGGGAAGGAGGGTCTAGCAAGCTGCGTAGATATCCTATCCTCTGCAGAGTAGAGTTTTGAGGCTTTGTGCATGTAACCTATTGAAGAAGCCAATAAAGAAGACAAAGAGTTGGTGGACGTATCCCAAGAGTGGGGGTGAACCACGTAGATAGATAGATCTATTGATGATTTGTGCTGAATGATGTATATGGATGTTATATCTGACTATATACATATTCTCAGTGCCTGGAATTATTAGGATCTGATCTGTCATGCTAAGTGTTGTTAGATGCTAGATCTAGTTGAATACTGTGATGCTTTGTAATTAGGGTTTAACTGCGCTGTAACTAAGAACTAGATATTAATGAATGTTAACTGATGAGTTCTCTCTCAAGTGTTAGAATCACATATCTGTGTCCCAACTAAGGTTGCAGACACTGAAGTCCTGCAACCACCCCTGCCTCTACCTCAGGTGAGACTTCATTTTCTTCACAGATGTTGCTGAAAGGGCTGATAGTTATTGTTTTGTTGGTGCGCTCTTGAGAGTTGAACCCTAGGTATGCTTCTGTGTCAACACTAAGCAATCCCAATTTCATCATATTATGTACACTTGTCATTGGGAATGGGAAGGTGAATCAGTTATGTAACTTCTCCTCCAATAAGAAGATGAAGAGTGACATAGGGGTTACTAAACATTTGTATAAAATAGAATATAATCCCATTTGATGAGGACTTTGTTTTTTGGATTTTCAATAAATGTATAGACTCAAGAACTTACTCAAGGACTTATAATTTGTTAATGAATATTGAATATCCATGAGGTCCAATTTTTATAGAAGGAATTCTTGTGTATGAACAGATCTAAGCTGAGAACTACTTCTGGTGAAGATGGACACCATTCCTATGGACTATAAGAATGCTATGTTGTTATAGATTAATTCTCATACATTTTATGTTATTCTTAAGTTCAAAGTATTTCTTTAAATATATAAATGCCTTGAGATTTGTGGGTTGTTAATGTAGGAATTATTGAAATCTAGAATACTCTAGCTATATATATTTGTATACACTTGTTTATGATCTTTCCCTTTTATATCAACTATCTATGTAGAAGTAGTGCAGGATTTTGTTTTAATTTACAACTCACTAGTCACTTTCGTATGCTCCTAGCTAGGATAGTTTACAGTAGATTAGGGTTAATTTATATTTCATTTCATACATAGTCTTAATCTACATATTTACATTGCTTATCCACTCATCATCCACCCGCATCGGTAAACCAGTCCACAACTGGCCCAAAACCCCTAAAATAGTAACAATGGCAGCCGAGCCAAATTTTGGATCGGTCTCCTAAACCAAACAGTGTATATTCTAGTTGGTACTGTGTACTGGGGAGAAACCATTGTTGTTGTCGGGTGAATTTGAATCCGTCAACAGAATTGGTGCAAGAAGGAGGGTTATCCTTTATGGCTTATATACATGAATTGAACAATAATCGAAATCAATATTCAACAAGTAATCATGAACCCCAACCTACCTTGTTTCCTCAAGTAGATTCTTAACAAGAAGTTATATATGAATATTCAAAGCCTAATTTCATAAGTGCCTCTAGTAGTTATTAAATACAAACTAAGACTCGTTTTCACATACCACGGGAAGAGCTTCATGAAACCCATAGAATTACATGCGCTTACAAAAAATTGCTTGGAAAACTACCTACATCCTCTGAGCTCCCTAGGAGAAAAGAAACCCATGTAGAATGTACCAACAAAGATCCTGATTTTTACATTAACTCTATAGATGAACTCATTGAAACTGGTTTACAAGAAGTCCCAATACCTTTGAGCAAAGTTGTGTGTTTCCTTATTGAACCTGAAGAAGAATTTGAAGGTGAATAACTAGAAATTACCATAAAAAAACTAATGGGAGGAAAAAAGAACCACATAGAAGCTATACCTCGATGGAGGGCCCAAGGAGCTCTCAATTTGGATACAAAAATTCATGAAATTCCAAGGAAATTTGATAAACTCCTCCCAAAATTCGACCCAGACAAACTCAGATCCCCAAAAGATCATGTGAATAATTTATTTTTAGCCATACATATTCTAGGTTTTGAACATGATGATGTGGTGTGCATGCTATTTCCTTACACTTTTTCTAGGAAATCATCTACTTGGTATTTCATCTTACCTGTCGAGTCTATTACAGACTGGGAAAGTCTTGAAAGGCTCTTTATGAGAAAATTTGGAGAAATAAAAAAAAATGTGTCTCTACATAATGAACTAGGAGCCATCATAATGGAGAAGAGGGAAATAGTAAACTAATTTAACCAAATATTTCTTAATGTCTTAATCAATTTTCCTCATGATGTAGCTCCCACTCAGTCACTATCTATTGAATATTACATGGTTGCATTAACCCCCTCCATAGTGATGTTTGTAAAATGATCTAACATGAATACATTAGCATTAAATTTTGATGAAACTGATACTGTGGAAAGAGAGTTATCTACATATGATCAACATCCATGTTATGAGGACAATAAGTCGGCTGGGAAGAAACCATTTCTATTAGCTAAACGACCTGACAGAGAGTCAAATGATATTGATAATTTGGTCAAAATGGTTAAGAAGTTATCTAATGAAGTGGTCGACCTTAAAAAGAATGCCAGTGAAGGATCATCGAAGCCACAAAATTTTCATCCATTCTTTAAGAAACTAGACAACCCATTGTTGATTATTTGGGTTGGTTTTCATTGAGTCAACCCTTGAAGAAAGTTTGGTAGCGAATTCTGGTAGCACAAAGGTTTGGGAAATGGACCCAATTTTGTTTGATGTATAATGGTATGAGTTTTAATATATTTTAATGTGAGACTATTCTAGATGGATAGTATATGTCATTCCATTTTCGGTGGTATGTGGAATGTCACATAAATCCTCACGGTTAGAGATTCATGGCCATGTGAAGTTGGGGAACCCTCATGAGTCATCTAGAA
>SNQJ01S0038743.1:13420-39183 GCA_010110895.2 Picea sitchensis
AAAGTGAAATTAGACATAAAGTACATAGTACAAGGTACAAAGTACTTCCCACATGTGTTTATAAGCTCATAAACACAAGGGGACCACTTTCCAAGGTACCCAAATCTCAACAAGTAGGGGCCAAGATGATAGACTTGGAAGGGAATGAAGTTGATGTGCTCGGTGCCACATGCAAGGGCCCTGGTTACATATACTTTGGGGCTATGAAATTACTCCCCATCCTCAAAAATTTATTCGATAAACCCCCTCAAGGAAAATAAGAGAAGGTGTAGGTATGCGATCTACAAGCGAATTGATGTCAGTTTATATTATGGATACAAGAATGATGATGACAGTATATTGGAGAAAGTCAAGTGGCCCGCAGAGGAGGACATGCGAGGCAGAGAGATGAGGAAGTGGTAGAGGATCGAGTCCATGTGCTAAATTATGAGAGGCGCCAAAGAGTGACCTATGTTTTTTCATCCACAAAGAAAAACCTCCACAAAATTTAATTGTGGAGGTTTGCATATGTAGATTGTGAGTTAATTTTTTTTCTTCTGGTTGTTGTTGTTGCTACTGCGATCGGCATTGTTGATGTATCTAATTCACATAAAATCATTTTTAGGAACATATATATAGATAAAATGAATTTAAAATATAAAATACAAACATATATAACTAATTTCTATTTATCAAAAATTGAAAATAGTTTCTATTTGCCCAAAAAAAACGAAAAAGTAAGCAATGTTATTAACAAATACATATGCACCGCGTTTGGTGCTCCTTATCAAACATAAGGCACCAAACATACATATTTTAAATATAACACATCGGTGCATCATTGTTAGTCGAGCACTGATATCTATAGCGATGTGTTGTGATATATAGCACATCAGTTAGGGGTTGGTGTTAAACCATGCGGTGCACTAGGTTATATTAAATCACTGACTCCCTATGTTAGTTCGTGCACCAAACACTTTTAACCGGTGCATTGTCTTTCCATGACACACTGTTAATAGGCACATTCTAAAATGTGCATCAGAATGATAATTTTTAAACTATTTTTCCTGGTACAACTTACTTAACCACCCTCGTGTGTTTCGTAAAAAGTAACGCACATATGCTCCATTTGAGCTTTGTATATGTTGATATTGGTGTGTTTGTATTATAGTGAACCAGTGATGGGGCATCCCATAAAACGAACAAAGATGGTAAATTATTATGTATTTTGCCCAATGTGTTGTAGTACACATCACCACTGCGTTTTATTTATTTGATGCACCATGAAGGAAATTTGTGTTTCAAACAATTGGTGGTGCATTTGATTAATAAAATGCACCAGTGTGTTTATCTCAATTGGTGCACTTCCTAGCATCTTAGTGATTCTTACCATAAGATGCACTGTGCTGCAAATTTGTGAAAATTTGGCTCGATGTCGTGCACTTTACATTACCGGTGCATTGTTTTGATCCATCTGCACTGATAGGTGAAATTGTTATATATGAGCTTATCCAGTGTGATGTGTTAATATAAATGCACCGGTGCTACCATGCTATTGGAGCATCGGCATTTTGTTTAATGGTGTGTTTTGTTGTTGACAACACTAGTTACAAGGAATCCACCAAAACGACACAACGAATCGGTGCGAGGTGTTAATATTAACACATCGGTACCACCATGATAGTGGAGCATCGTTGTTTTGTTCCTCAATGCGTTGTAAATGAGAGAGAAACAAGAACGAGGTGTCCAATGAGACACCCCGCTATGGAAATTTGGGAAATATATGTCCCGGTGCATTTTTGTATACATTCTCGGTGCGTTGGATTACAATGGTTGCACCTCTACATTAAATTTTATAAATTGTTATGTTAGCAGTGTCGTTAGTTAAGTCAAGTGTGTCAGTGCATAATGTTAAATAACACCGATGCATGTAATATTTTATAAAATATGGCGGTGTGTTTGAACATTGACGTGTCAGGGCGTTATTTTCTGGTATGCCCCGACATGATTAGTTAAAATTGGTGCATAGCTAGGTTAAATTTTATATATCATTGAGCTAGTGGTGCGATTAATGAAGTGTAATGGGTTGGTGCAGGTATAAACCCATTTTGTGTCAATTTCGGGGCATTCCGAAGGACACACCGCTTTGTTTTTTAGTAATTTATCATGGTGTGCTAGACTGAATGACACTGATGCAAACATATATGGGAGTGCCGACTACATTTCTCACTGTGTATTTAACACAATACACATCGCTTGAGGCTGAGCCAAATCTTTCAAGAGCACTGAGTGAAAAAGAAAGAGAAATTGAAAAAAATGTGAAATTTGAAGCTAAATTGTAATTTTGATTGGATGAAAATACAAATAGGAAGGTAATAAATAATTTACCTGCTCTCTTCAGTCCTGAGGAGGCATGGTTGCACGGTTGAGAGAAAATGAAAATTCATGGTAATTTCCAAAATTTCGAAATGTGTGTAATCCACCAATGGAGCTATCCTAGTCAGTGTAGAGCACAAAAAATAGGGTTTCTTAGGAAGAAAGGTGAGCATCGGTGCTTTCTTGAGAGTTTGTAAGCACGCGATGCATTGTAACAATGAAAATTAGTTTGTTAATTTTTTTTTAATTTACCCTACTGCAATGTGCCTTTTGATAGTGAGGTGTACCAAGGTGTATCGTTCAACAAAGTCGGTGTGAGTTATTCAGTGCATGTAATTTTATTATAAAGTATGGACGTGCTACTGAAACATGGATGCGCCAGTGTTGTATTGTTCATGAACGTACCGATGTGTATTGTTCAATGACACTGGTGCAATTTATTTGGTGCATGCAATTTTATTATAAAGTATGGAGGTGCTACTAGAACATGGATGCACCGACGCTATATTGTTCATGAACTGACCAATGTGTATATACCTTAAAGGCACACCAAGAAAAAAACCTCCACAAAAACCTATGGTTACCCACCTCTACTATGAACTTTGACAATGCGTTTGAACATTTAATCCCCGGTGTGGTACGTTTTAGGTGTGCACCAGTGCATATGTACCATAGAGGCATGCCAAAAAAAAAAACTCTGCAAAAACCTCCAGCCACCCACCTCCAATAACAACCTCTGCTATAAAGAGCTAAGGGAAGAATTTTTTAAGAAGATTCTGTAAAAACCTCCATAAGAATGTGTTCTCCTTATAGTGTGATGTCTTTCTTGTTCTCAAGGTGCACTATGAAGGACTAAAGGTCTTTGATGTTTCCATGTGCACTATTTTGAGGTTGTGATGTTGTCTTCAATGAATGTTGTTGTCAGTGGATGTTTCCATTGTTTCCATTAGTGGATGTTGCCTTCGATAGATGTTGTTGTTAGTGGATGTTTTCGTCAATTGATGTTGTCGTTAGTGGATGTTGTCATCAGTGATTACATTCTGAGAATGATGCTACGAGGCTTGCTAGGGTTTGAATGATTGTCTATGGAATGAAGCATGCAAGTGAATTTATAAGTTCTACGTGTATGAATATCTTGGATTGGTGTCTACACATATCTTATTGAGTTGGTGCTCAGTTGAGGATATTGGTGTCTCCAATAGGTTGGTGCCTACATCTTGTTGAGTTGGTGCTCAGTTGAAGAGATTGGTGTCTCTAATATGTTTGTGCCTACATCTTGTTGAGTTGGTGCTCAGTTAAGGAGATTGTTGTCTCCATTAGGTTAGTGCCTACATTATTTGTAACATTAGGTTGGTGCCTACAAACATTTATAAAGATAGGTTTTATGGTTTTCTCCTGATTGGGTTTCTATATTAAACTCTATGCATTGTGATTTGGGTTAATATGTTAGTATTGTTTCTCAGCTAATGAATGATGTATCAATGGTTAAATAAACTAAAAAGTATCTTATATTGATTCATACCCCCTTCTCAATATAAGCATAAGTTAAACTATTGGTATTAGAGCAGGTTCCTCCATAAACAATTTAACCACTAGAAGGCAGATCTTGAGCACATATGGATTGTAAGGAAGGTCTCCCTACAAATAGAGATCCTTTGTTCGATGGGAAAAACTATGCAAAATGGATTATAAGAATGAGGATATATTTGCAAGCCTTTGGGTTTGGTATGTGGGAAACAATCACAACATGTTATACAGATAAAGATGAGAAGGAGTCAAGTGAAAACAATGAAAAATCAATGGAGGTCATCTTGAGTGGCCTACTAGATTATGATATTGTCAAGGTAATGAAGTTTACAACAACTAAACAAATTTGCGACAAGCTATAAAACATTTATGAAGAGAGATCTAGTGAAGAGAGATCCAGTGATTATTTTTGTTGTGAGTCAGAGATAGAAGAAACACAAGTTGTGAGAAATCCAAAAGGAGGATCTGGAAACTTGAAAGCAAGGGAAGACGGTGATGATAAAGAAGAATCTCTCTCCATAACCATGGAAAAAAACTCATCGATGAAGAAATTGAAAATAATTAAGAAGAAGAAGAAATTTATGAGGAAGTGAATCTTGAAGCAAAACTCATTAGTGCCTTAGAATAAATAGACAGATTCATGGGAAAGAATAGAAACAAGAAAGAGAAATTGTAGAAATATGAAGAGTAGGATCATGATCTTGAAGAAAAAGAGAAAACAATTATTATCCTTAAGACTCAACTAGAATAGGCAAACAAGATAGAAGAAGTGGTGAGAAGCTAGTTGAAAGAAAAGGGAGCAAGAAGAATCGAAGAAGGAAGAATGTGGAATTGCATTTTATGCTCAAAAAATGAAGAAAACTAATGGTGCATTGACAATGGATGTTCAAAGCACATGGCATGGGACCAAACCAAGTTTCTCACCTTGACGGAAGAAAAAGGAGACAATGTTACTTTTGGAGATAAGGCTTCTACATGGATAGTTGGAAAATGTATTGTTAGTATTGATAATGAAAAGACTAAGACACATAATGTCTTGTATGTTGAAGGGTTAAATAATAATATTCTAAGTGTCAGCCAAATGTGTGATCAAGGTTACAACTTCACATTTCATTATAAAGGGTGTGAGATAAGGAAAGCAGCGTCAGGAAGATTAGTGGAAAATGCAAACAAAACCTCAAGAGATGTATACATACTCGATAAATTCAAAGGAGAAAAATGGTGTATGGTAGTGATATATCTCTCATCTTGTTAGTAAAAGGAAGCACACGTTTAGGGGGAGAAACCATTTTACATTGATTTAAAAGGGGGAGAATTTGCAAATAGGGGAAGAATTGTAGACACAAGGAGAGTTGTAGATGGGGGGAGTATTACAAAATTGACTAAGGGTTGCCATCAATGAAAAAGGGGGAGATTGTTGGAAATATTTTTGTAATTGATGTCAAAAATAGAGGGAGCTTGTAGATGTCCATTATAAATATCACAAGCCCAAAAATGGCCAAGACAAAGCTTGCAAAATGGAGATTGTTGAAAGTATTACTTTTAGATTTTTGATGATCAATTTGGATACCCTATCTTTGAAGGCATTTTTAGCCTACATACCTAGATCAAATGAGATCAAAAGTTATATGGTTGGGAATATTGTTCTAAAATATGTCCAATGGTATATGGAATTCTGTCTAACTCTCTAGGAATGAGGAGATATGAATTTTCCATCCAAAAACCCAGCCAAAAAATTGAGGTTGACTCATCCAATCTTTACAGGTTGGCCCTGAAAGTAGAGACAACATTACTATAAATAAAGGTTAGATTTTTGTATTTATAGAGAAACCAAGCAAGAGATCAATTCTGAGGTGTGCATAAGTGATTTGAGGTGCACTAAAGGTGTTGGGGTGTCTTTTTGGGATCTAAATGTGTGCAAGAGAAGTCTAAGGGATTTTCTTGAGGTCTTTCTTGTTCTCAAGGTGAGATATGAAGGACTCAAGGTATTTGATGCTGCCATGTGCATTTTTTAAGGTTATGATGTTGTCATCAATGCATGTTTCCGTCAATAGATGTTTTCTTCAGTGGAAGTTTCCTTGTGTGAATGATGTCATGAGGCTTGCTAGGGTTTGAAGGATTGTTTGTGGAATGAAGCATGCAGGTGAAGTTAGAAGTGCTTTGTGTATGAAGATCTTGGATTTGTGTCTACACATATCTTATTGGGTTGGTGCTTAATTGAGGAGATTGGTGTCTCTGGTAGGTTGGTGCCTACAAACATTTATAAAGATAAGTTTTATGGTTTTCTCCCGATTGGGTTTCCATATTAAACTCTGTGCATTGTGATTTGAGTTTATATGTGATTATTGTTTCTTAGCTAATGAATGATTGATGAATGGTTAAATAAGGTAAAAAGTATCTTATATTGATTCACCCCCCCCACTCTCAATATAATCATAAGTTGAACATTACAAAGTGTCATGCAACCTTGTAGCTTAGACATAGTACCTATTACCCCCTCTCTCACCTATGGTTGAATAGAGGATATCACATCTCATGGTCTGCAATGATCCTAATGATAATGATCAATATTCACCACTGGAAACAACACCTTGGATTCCTCCTCCCTCATAATTGCACAACTCATTCCATTTCACTTTATCAACATGGTTCATCCGAGGATAGTGTCCCGACACACATGAGGTACTCTTAGTCATTGTTTCATATAAAATATCATATTTAATGCACTAGGCATTTAGGTGAGGATCATGTGTTAAAGTCAGATAATGGAACATGACTGCTTGGAAGTTATGTTTTTTTCCTTGTTTCACCTTGGTGTCTATCTTATGTGCCCTAGTCCAGTGTTGTCACTCTTGGAGAAAGGGGTACTACTAGGAGCTTTGATAGGGGTAATGTACTGCTTGCTTACATATTCAACATTTTCCATCCTAGCTCCTTCGACATTGTGCTTATCTTATGGAATGGTTGTTACATGTACACCAAAAAGGCATGTGCCTTCACCCTCCTATGAGAAGAAGGGATAAAATTTTGAGGTTGATGCAACTGCTAAACAAAAAGAAAAAAGAGAGCATGTTAAAAAAGAAAGAATAATGGGATATAAATGACCAATTCAAAATATAGGCCGACTTGAGCTCCACCCCTCGCTATGATGCGATCACTCCTAGTCATGATGCACTGAATGCATATCAATTAAAAAGACTTTATCCCAACAAAAAATAATTGAAACTTGAAAAGGGGACTTTAAAAAAAATAAAAGAATATCAAAAGGAAATAAGGGGTTTGGAATACACACACTGCCAAGGAAAGGGTATCTCAAGCAACAAGCACGCCCTCTACAAAGGAACTCATGAAGATGAAGCCCCATGTATACTTGCATGTAAATGCCACCATGTACATGAAGTAACCCCTTTCGTTTCATACACTTATACAGAGACCTTGAAGGGATTTCTCAGGAAATATTCCTTTACTTAGATACTGACACACCTAATAGGGTCTTATAATGGTCCTTTCATTCCTAAACTTGGAAAATTGCATAAATTCCTGAGCTAGTTTGAAGTTTGAAGAAGACACCTAATACTAATTGCTTATGTGGCTTCTGTATTACTTGATGGATTACTTTGTATGATTCTAATGACTATTGTATCTTGTAATGGTTGGTTCACCTGAATTTGTTGGCCTTTTTTTATCATGTACACTCTTGACATGGTCCTTTGGAGGACATTTTCATCATGACACCTGGGATGTTTTGCACTTTTCAAAGGATATTGCACACTTGACATAGAGCGTTGGGTCCTTTGATTACTTGGCATGAATTGAGGCACCTTTATACACCTCCTAGACCTTAGAAATTGGACAAATGAGCTAATATATTGTGGATATGGTCATATTGGTTATCAGATGGGAAGGAATCCCACACCTTGGATAGCGCACCCTGGAGCATGCTAGGATTTGATTTGAGAACATTGCACTTAAAGATTATTGGAAACCCCTTGGACAGATGATGGGCCCTATTTCCAACTTGGACATTGAGCATATTGGTGATGACATCATGTACTATGATGGTTTGATAATAGTGGGGCCACCATGCCACTAGGCCATCCATTTTCATGATGAAATGGGGTCCTTTGACGACGAACCTTTGATGAGGGGATGTGACTTTTCACCATGATTTGAACCTTTTGAAAATGAGACATGGCCTTTGGACGCCTTTGCACCCTTCTAGAGTATGACATCACCCATATTATGGCATCCTACACCCACACATGTCACTTTTGAGGGGACATTTTGGTGTATTAGCATGTTTTATTTACTTTTGAGGATATTTTGGAGGCCATCCATGACCTATCAAACTTGTATCATGGATATTTTATGTTTTAGGGGCATTTGGGGGTTTATAGCGCTAGGTTCACTACTACATATGGGGTCAAAATTTGACAAAACCTTCCGACGATAAGGATAAAATTAATCATATTATCGCAAATTACAACATAATGTTAAAATTTTAATCATTTTTTTTGGGTGCCCTAATGAATGTTGTACTTTTGACAAACTTTGATATCTATTGATTTTGTGACAATAATTCGTCTATATACTGACGAACCTAGATAATGCCAACTCTCGTTTGAAAATGATTTAATAGTCACTGACTTGGTCAACTTTGACATAGTCAACGTTTGTCAGAAGACTGACAACGGTGAGTGATTTTAACTATTTTTTTGTAGGTGTGATGGTTATAAAATATTTTTATGCTCATTGTTCGTTGCATGAATTATTAGTATTTTTTCTATCTGTTGCTTGCCTCAAATGAAATTATTGATCTGCAAGGCTTGAAATTTTTACTTTGAAGGTTACAAATTTTTAATATTACTTTGTCTATTTTTTAAACACCCACATTGGATCCCTAACATTAAAACCTCTTTTGTTTGGGGACACAAATTGTTTCCTAGGAAGTAGGTATGAACATGTCTACTCAATTCCATTTAATTACTATACAATTTGTCTTGGTCTAATTCTCTTTTATTGTTTGATTTTATTACTTGCTTATAGTGAATTTTTAGAACTTATGTGGTAAAAATGTATAGTTTTGATTTCTTGCTTTGTTGTTGACTACCATTATAAACCTTTAATAAATATATGACGGCATTGACTTAATTTTCTAGTACATATGAGGTCAATATTCGATGACATTTGTACCCTAAGAATATATTCATATATTTTACTTATATTGTTTCAATGGATTTTGTTATAAATATAGGAAATCCCAATGCCAACACTTGAAGAGAGTGAAAGGACACTTGCTAGGTTAAGGGTGGTGTTGATGAAAAGGAATGGATATCCTTATACCAACATTTTTTAATCTTGTTGGGCTAAAGCAAGATAGGAGGGATTGTTACCCTATGTTTATATCCTTTAACAAAAATATCAATTAGTCCTCAAGAAATATGTACGTGGGCCCAATGATCTATTTTATATTATTTTTTCACAAAGAAATAAAGAAATTTCTGCAACAGAAATTTATAACAAATTTAATGAACAATCATGAAACAAAATCTGAAATAAAGATTACACATGTAGTCCAAAATGAGACCAAAAACCATCAATGATTTTATTAATTTAGTTTTGAATTACAACCAAAAGCATTATTTCATACCCCAGAATGGGTAAGGAACAAAATAAGACTTAAAAGTCAGAGGTAGAAAGTTACATCCCACAGAGACGACAAGTGTCTTATAATTAAAACCAAGACTGAGAAAAACTGGATCAACAAGCCATAGTATGCCACTATCTTGACTCTGCAAAAAAATCCTAATTAGCACTAAAAACTAATTCAAAAATCCAATAAGAATAAATAGACTATAAAAAACAAATGATCAACCTTCTGAATCATGTCAACAGTCTATGCTTCTTGGTCCTTATTGCTACCTTCAGTAAGACCTTGCTATCAACATGAATTGTTTATCTTTTAAGTGATTCAAAAATTAATGAAGTAGTAATAAAATCTCACTTTAGTGAAAGATAAAACCTTATCAGAGTTTGTGCTTCTATATCATTGTTTTTCTTGTCCCTCAAGTCCTTCTTTTATTCTTCCAAAAGTAGTTTTGGGTAGGTCCAACTACTTTTAGTTAAGTTACCTAAGTAACTTTTAGTTAGATAATGACAACTCATAAATAAACATTAATAATTATTGATAAGGGTATAATAAATACTAACTAATAGGTGGGGACCCCCTGCCTATCCTTATTTTTTATCACTTTGTTCCTCCATAGATAAATATGCACCCCATGTCATTGAAAATTTCACAACATATAAATATCCATTCATCTCGTAATTAAGTATTCCAAAGAACATTTGCGGCTCCCCAAATATCGAATATATGTGTGTGTTCAAAAATAATATGCCAAATTTTGTTGTCCAGAAATAAGTGAACTTTATCCCAACAATCAAATTAAAATGAAAAAATAAAAAATCATACTTTTTATGTGAGGCAGTTTGTCTCTGTTCACTATCTCTATAATCTACCACTTCAAGCACCTGTTAATTTTCTTGATAGGAATTTTTCCTTTGAATGATAATGCTTCTAGGTGCATGTATCCAAAAGATACATGTTTGTCTTCATGTCTAAGGTGTTGGGAATGAGAGGTAACTAAATGTGAGGATGTCTCAGATTGATAAGACTTAGCAAAATTGGCCAGTTGTTTTCCTTTACTAGGTTCAGGTTCTTGTGCAATGGACTTAACTATTTTTAGGGATTGAGTTGAATGAGCATGTGATGTCATTGATGCAATGCCTTGAGTTCATTTCTTAAGAGGAGGAGGTAATGGCCATCTGTCAAAATGAGTTTGGGGATGATGTACAACATCATTCCAGTGGTCATTAACTGGAGATTATTTTTGCAAGGATACATGTGGTTTCATTGGTATGCTAGAAATGTTGGGATGAGGATGCAATGGTGATATTTTAGGTGAAGGAGGAGGTCAAAAATCTCTTTTCCTAGCCAGGTTTAAGAAACATGTTTGCAAAATTTGATTGAAGTCTTCAAAGTCTGCATCAATATGGATGGAGAATAGTAGCCTTTTGTTTCCTCTTTGCCAAAAATCATTTGGCCTCCTTTCTATTTTTCCCCTACCTCTTCTTCCTCCACCATAGTTGTATCTACTGAAAAAACTCATTTATAACCATGATAACCAATTATCATAAGCATAAAGCAACAATAAGATAGAACATCTAATACAATTTATCTAAATTATTAGATTGGCTCTGACCTGACACAACCATAAAAAATAAATGGGAAATGAAAAGGGATAAAGTGAATCAGGGAAACAAGTAAATTATTCATCAACCATATCCAATATACAAGTATGCAATCCATGAATGCTTGATCATTATCAAAATAAGTCTACCCATCTTTCTTTTAAAATCCATAACAAATATATACCAACTAATCAAATTCTCTCTTTTGCTTTGTACTTTTCCTTGCTTAATATACCCAATAATTCTCTTTTATCATATAAGCGAGACTAAAATGGAGAAAGGGAATAAATGGCACAGAGTTCAGGGAATAATTTTATGAAAAGTGAGATCGATGAAGGAAATTGAACTTATATGACAATTGCATTCCATTTTTCATAAATTTCAACATGCCGCCATTATCATATTTTGATTGTCTTTGTTCTAGTCAAACATTATAGAAATGTTCCCAAGCTGAAAATCAATCATCCATAACTGATATAAAACAAAATTTCACTTTTAAATTACATTGACTGGGAAATGACAAGAACATGAAATTCATGAATGGGATTATGAGGAACAACTTATGAAAAATGAAATTGATGAAGGGAAACTGAGTCTATATAATTATTCCTTTTATTCTTCATCACTCTTTTATCAACATGAACCGTCAATGTAGTCATCTTATAGCATGGACATCGTTCACAGGAATAAATAGAATTTAAAGAAATGTCTAATTTCCTATTCCAAATCATTCCCACAATACTTCATATCAACCATCATAATAACAAAACAAACCAGGTGTATCATTTTTATTTTCTGAAGGAAAACCATAATTAAAAAAAAAAAAAACTTAATAAATCATGGATAAGTCAAAGGTGAACCATTGTCGAACATATAACACATATGGAATTAGGGTTCAAATATTTTATTTGTTTGGAAGGGTTTCAAAACAAACAGGTAGGGTATATCCATTAACAGGTAAAACAAAATAATTTGATGTTGTAGAGAGGTCGAGCTTGTCACCCAAGATTTTTTATTTTAAAACTTTTCTTTAAGATTCAAACTAGGTTTCGAAATATATGAAACAACAAACTAGGAAACAAGACAAGGTACCATGGCACCAACCATATGCAAAAAACTCAAGTTGGGATCTAAAATGACCTTTGAATATATCACGACTAGGTTTACAAATTTCAAAGTGTAGTATATCTAGGGAGGTAATATGGGGTACCTAGGGAGGTACCCAATGAGAATGTAATTATGTGGTATTAGTGGAAACCATTTAATATATAAGAATGTAGTCATTAAATGTAAGGTGGACTAGGTCCACTATATTAATAAAGGCCCACTATGGTAGTTGGATGTAATAAATGTGAGAAGGCTCTCTAAAAGGTTCCTAGGAGATAGAGAGAGCTATATAAAGAAGTGTAAGCAATGTAATGAAGCATAGTGAAGAATATTGTTATTGTACAAGCAAGTGTTGCTTGAGGAGTGCATTCCTTCCTTAAGGAATATTATATGGTGTTATCCTACCTCAAGGGTTTTCTCTACATTCTTGTGTTCATGTTATGGTGAATGGTTCATGGTTTATTCTTGGTCTTATTGAAGTATATTTTCATATCTAGTATAGGCACTTAACAATTGGTATCAAAGCACTTTCCTTGGCCAAAGAAGGGAAGAAATTTTTGCTCTTTTTGCAGAATTTTTTCTAGGGAAGAAAAAGAGGGTGGCGCACTTCAGGTTCAGATATGAAGATTTATGAGCTGAATTTGGAAACAATAATTGGGTATTTGAATTCCTCGCGGAAAAATACCCTATTTCAAAAAACAAATCAGTCGAAACAGAGTTCGGGAAGTAAAGTTATGAGCATTTTAATTTTAGCAATTTTTCAAGGTTTTTCCGGAAAAAACCGCGATTTTCAGTCGCAACTTATTGTTGTATTTTTGGGGTTTTTCATAGAAAGATGTATTTTACAGAGAAATGTGATGGCCCTAGTATTGAAGCATTCATTAAAGAAATAAATTCAACATGGGAAGTTAATTGACCCCATTGGGTAGATCTCAAATTGCAAGGTGATGCTGCCATTTGGTGGAAATTGCTTGATTATAAGGAGATGATGACACTCTCCAATGGAGAATTTGAAAAAATATTGTTAGACAAGTGGTCTCATGGAAAAAATAAGGATACAGAGAGAACCAAGAGTTTATTTTCATGTGACAAATCTATATTACAGGTTCATGGTTGTATTCATAAAGAAAATGGCATTGTTTCTATTAACCCTAGTTTCATGCATAATTTTATCAATGTTCAATTGGTTAATAGATTGCAAGTTCCAGTAAAGAATATTCAAATCACACAGGTTGAGGGTGAAAATGTTCAAATGGTTAAAGATTTGAAGATTACCATGGATAAATATGTGTTGCATTCAAATTTTTATGCTATGGATATGGATGAAGTGGATATTGTTTTGGGATATCCTTGGATAGAATCAGTGGGTACCATTAATATTAATGTGAAAAAGAAGTTTTTGAAGTTGTGGTACAAGAAAAAGAAAATCGCATTGCAAGATGTGTCTCTTAGTAAGAAATATGGGACCGTGGAAGCTAGCAAAGAAGTTATTGTTGAGTCTGAAGTTGAATCAGAGGCAAAGTCTACAGAAGGAGATGAAGCAAAGCTACAAGAAGGACATAATCGGGAAGCTAAGGAGATCATTGAATCAAAGGCACAAAGTGTTGCAGATTTGAACAAAAAAGAAAAAAATTCTATAGTTGTTGTATATCGCCATCCACATCATATAGAGACACAACAATCATCAAGGCAAAGGCGTGTGCATCAACACATTTATGCACCAGCAAGGCACCAGACAGGAAACTGATCAAGAGGTGCATGGAGGACTACTGGCACTATGGGAAGAGATCAAGCTACATAAACAATCCCATGGAAACCCTGACATGATGTAGAGAAAGATTAGGGTGGCAAGGCAGCAGATAGACATCATGTTCGACTTCCATTGGGATGGATGGATGTTCGTACTTGGTACCAGTTGGATACATTGCTTAGTCGGTCATATTGTATGGTTTCTTCTCATGTTTCGAGGACGAAACATGTGAAGGGGGATGGAATGTAGTATATCTAGGGAGGTAATATGGGGTACCTAGGGAGGTACCTAATGGGAATGTAGTTATGTGGCATTAGTGGAAATCATTTAATAAATGAGAATGTGGTCATTAAATGTAAGGTGGACTAGGTCCACTATATTAATAAAGGCCCACTATGGTAGTTGGATGTAATAAATGTGAGAAGGCTCTCTAGAAGGTTCCTAGGAGATAGAGAGAGCTATATAAAGAAGTGTAAGAAATGTAATGAAGCATACTGAAGAATATTGTGATTGTACAAGCAAGTGTTGCTTGAGGAGTGCATTCCTTCCTTAAGGAATATTATATGGTGTTACCCTACCTCAAGGGTTTTCTCTACATTCTTGTGTTCATGTTATGGTGAATGGTTTATGGTTTATTCTTGGTCTTATTGAAGTATATTTGCAGATATGGTATAGGCACTTAACACAAAGACCGGGTTCTGGTTCAAACTGAAATGTAGGTAATACTTGACAGTAAAACAAAGACATGATTTAACAATTTCTCTTTTTTATGGGGAGAGAATATGTTTATATAATAAGAGAATTTTGAAACCCAAAACATTTATGGTGCAAATAACTATTAAGATTGATCCACATTACAAATATCCTTTGAAAAACCCAACAAGCATGTGTTGTGTAAAGACGATGGATATTACTCAACATGTTTCAGAGGTTTCAAGTTCGAACCTCAAATGCAAATATATATTGTAACCAAAATACTTTTGACACAAAACAAAATGGAAAGTGGGAGGATGAATGAAATGGATGCAACTCAGAACCCTTCTATTTTCTTTACAATAAAATGATAAGAAGGAAAAAAAACATTTATTCAATAGCAATGCCAAACCATAGGAAAAACAACCATTTCATGACAAAATTTTGTAGTACTAGATGTAGAACAAATCAAAATTCATACCTTTGAAAAATAACACCTTATAGACCAAGATTGAAAGGAATATGTTACCCAAAACTGCTAGATTTTGAGCTTTTTGAACCAATTCATTACCACAACAGAGAAAACCAATGAACTCGGGTGCGCAACACCAAAACCAAAGTGAATATAGGGTGAAAAAACCCGCGTAGTGGTGCATTGAATGCACATCAATCACCATTGTGTTTCCAATACTATCGAACAGTAAAACCTCCACCAACTCAACAAATCTTTCCAATACAACCAACATAATGACCAATTACAATATTCCTTTCGAGCAAGGGACCACACACCATCTCAGCTAGTTTAAATTCTTACAAACTGATGGCTCAAAACTTACAGTCAAGTTCCATCACATCAAACCAAAATTCAATTATGTTGAAATAATGTCAATTAAACAACGCAGTAAACAAACACTCCAATATACCATATACATCGTGCAATAATATAACTTTTCCAATATAACCACATTTTCCACTCTTTCGAAAATAACTAAGTGTTGTATATACGAGCTTGATACTATCATATAACATGCAAGTTGTGTGATGTAGTTGAATACCATTACATGTAAGATGTTGTAATATAGTCGAACCACCTTTTCAAATGTTGTGTCAACACTTATAATTTGCAACAAAACTTTGTATGCGCCATGAGAAACATTTGTGACATGCAACCAACCTTTTAATAATGTAAGAACAAAAACATAACCATTAACATGTGTGTATTCCATAGGAGCCCATTATAACCCGATGAAATCAAAATATGGAAAGACCTATTCTTTTTCCAATCACCATAACTTTGACCACTATATATATTGATAATCATTGATGCAACAAGATGCCTCATCTAAACTGAAGTAAAGCTAAATGACACCATTAACTTCTGAGAAATTATGTAGATTTAGTGCATTATCATTCCTTTTATTTTTCTCACTAGGGGGTCCTACCTAATAGTTACATTTATTAATAAATTTTGTATATATGCCTTGCAACAATTTGGAGGCTAGTGGCTAGTTGCAAGTTTGTGAGTCAACAACCGACGTTGGAGGCATAGGGTGATGGGTAATTTTAATGCCCTTGCAATCAATATTGGGGCTTGAATAACAGAAGACTTGTAAGGAAAGCAATTGAAAGACATTGTTGGAGGTATGGGCATTGTGAAGGGGGGAATACACATCATCCCATGGTAAGTTAGTCATTATATATGTCTTTGTATTGATTGTACTTATAAAATTTTCTTTCCTTTTAATATTTGTTATATACACTAATGTTATTGATTGTTTGTAATTATAAAGATAAATCCTCCTAGGTGCCTGTTGTCAGACAAATATCTGCCTAGTAGTAGTAGAAATACTATTGTACAAGATGTGGAAGATGGTATGAATATTGAAGATCAAGTCAATCCTATGGAAGAAGATGACAACAATAATACTATTGAGCCGGATGATGGGACAAATAAATTGATCCAAAACATCTTTGCTCCTATCGATGAGGAAAACTTAGATGATATTCATGATATAACTCTGCTTGAGAAGGTGGAAAAACCTCTTTATGAAGGCTCACAAACAAATATTCTCTTTGGTATAAGGTTTTTGGTGAAATTGAAGGTATTGAATGGTTTCTCAAACAATTGTCTCATACGGATCCTTAGGTACATAATATAATTCGTCACATATTATACGTAAAGGTCAACTTATTTTTCTCTATTTTTAGTGTCAATTAATGTGTAAATTAAGAATGCAATATTTATGATTAGTATTATTTGCATCAACTAGTTATTTTTTATGTTGTATATTGTTAGGTGAATTTTTCTTACCACTGTCAAATAATTTACCTCGCACATACCGAGAGTTGTGTGCCATTATGAAAGATATTGGAATGGAGTGTCGGGCTATTGATGCATGTATGAATGATCATATTATATATTATGGACAATATGCATCGAAAACAAAATTCCCGCAATGTCAAATCAGTAGATATTGAACCGCTCAAGTAACCAAAAAGGTGCCTCGCAAGGTTCTTCTTCATATTTCGATAATTCCATGTTTGCAGTGATTGTTCAGGTGCCAAAGCATTGCACATTTTATGGATTACCATGCGCATCATAGAAGTCAAGATGGTGTTCTTCAAATTCCTTTATATGGTTCTACATTTAGGAACATTGAAGAAAGATGGTCGATTTTAAATAAGAACCTCATAATGTTAGGATTTCATTGGTAGCTGACGATGTCAATCCTATTACCCCCCATTCCTAGGGGTAACTAAGGATATGATTCCTCGAGGCATGGAGTGTTGAGAGGCATATGAGCAGGAAGAAGTCCCTATCTTACCATATGTCACCACTTGATCAATGGCAACAACATACACCACACCAACTTGGCTCACAGAGGACAACAAGTCTTGCTCCACGAGGTAACAAGTGTGGTATTATGGTAAGTGGCATTATGATAGATGAAGCATTTGAAGATGTTGCAAAGGGTCCTATCTTAACTTTAAAAATGTTTTCTTGGAAATTATTCCTTTTGCCTCATCTCACCTTGGTGGTTGACATGTTTTCCTAGCAAGTGGGTCACCCTCGGGAAAATGGATGCTACTAAGGAGTATCCTTGAAGGGTCATATTACCATTATCATCCATACTTTTCACTTTACACACCTCTTCCCCATCATTTCCTCATCTTTTTGGTTTTCATGCATTATTGACCCAAGACGGGCTTGTACCTTATTTCATGGGAAGAGGGGCTAACAACTCGGAGGTAGTTTGAAGCTTCTAGGAAAGAATAAGAAAATAATGATGAAAAGAAATTGAACACAACAAATAAGGACCATCAAAATCCAGTCCAACTTGAGCTTTACTTACTTAATGCTCGCCTTGGTCCCAAAAGTAATGCTAAAGCTCAAAAACCCTTATAGGGGGACCCTCAAATTTGCAAATTATGAACGAAAGCTGAGATTGGAAAGATGGCAGAAAGGGGTTTGAAAAAAGGTGGAACGCAAATAGTTGGTAACTCAAGAATAAGCGCATTGTCTACAAAGGTGCCTATAAATGAGACAATATGAGCCCTTATATGTCAAAAAAAAACCATGCCCAAAATTTACACCCCCATCCACCTCATACTCTCTTACATGGCTTAGAAAGGGACTTCTTGGGAAACACTCCTTGACTTGGGGGATGATCTACCTAATAGGTCACCACGACAACCCTCCCACACTTAAATTTGGCAAGTTGTATAAGGTATTTGAGAATTTGTTTATTTTGAAAATGGGGGGATTTGATGCACATGTTTGGGTGGTTATTTTATTACATATGGCTTACTTGGCATGATACTTGTGACTTGTGGACCCTTCTAGGGTGAATCTATTTGTCATTGCAATGATTTTCCAGGTGAAAGTTATTTCATGGAGGCACAAGGTCACTTGGCACTTCATTAGGGAATGAAGCCCATGGGTTGGATGATACACCCCCTCTCATTGGACACATGGGAGAATGAACTACCTCAACATTGGCCTTTGGAGGCCTAAGACATCATCTTCTAGGCCCTAGACATCACATGGGATTAGGGTTTTTGATGGGGCTCTCATGG
Source organism: Picea sitchensis (assembly GCA_010110895.2). Lineage (NCBI taxonomy): Eukaryota > Viridiplantae > Streptophyta > Pinopsida > Pinales > Pinaceae > Picea > Picea sitchensis. The sequence continues at coordinate 32,181 of SNQJ01S0038743.1, forward strand.
TTGATGGTTGATGGTGATGTGACTTGGTTTGATGGAGAGAGAGACATTTGGAATGGACTATGGAGCTTGGTGGTAGAGCCTATGGCCTTTGGAGGCCCAATGTTTTTCATCCCAAGGCAAAAAGTCTCTCCTAGAGGCCTAACATCACCCTTTAGGGAATGACGTTACCTCTTAAGGGCATTTTCTCTATGTAATTTTGAATTTTAAGATCTAAAGGGAAAAATAGAGGAGTTCGGCCTCCCTAATTTGTGATTGATTTTAGATAAGTGGACAAATTGATTTTACAAGGCCTCTTAGCTTAAATTTTCTCCCTACTTGGGCAAATCACTATCTATCTTTCTCTCTTGTGTTATTGTGGATGCTTGTTACTTGTCTATTGGAAGGAAGGCTAGCGTTATCTCTTGGATGATTTGTTCTTTCTATTGTGGTGGAATATTCTTGGTAAAAGAGGGTTTGTCTTGCTATGTCTTGGGATTGGTAAGGAATTTTTTGCATATTATGTTATTTATTCTTGTTTCAAGGTTATTCTTTGTCAAAACCATTGGAGGAGTATAAGGGTATACACCCTCCACCAAGATCTATCATTATTGTCTTTGAATAAGTTATTTTGCAAAGGTTGCTACGAGTAAAAGGGATTACACCCTTGTAGATTCACCTTTCTAGGTTTTGTTTTCTTTAGAGAGTAAAAAGGCTTACCCCCCTATATAAGTAACAAGCCCTAGATCTTACACAAGAGAATCCATTAACCCAATTGATAAAGAACTAATATACTTGCATTAGAGATATAAAATCATTGCATTGATATACATGAAATATTGAGATATTGCTATTGTCCAAGTTGGAATTGATTCTATATGCTACAAAAAATTTTGTCCCCTAAGGGTGTTTTATTTAGCCAAGTGATTCTTTTTGTTGTTACAAATTAATGTCACGGCCATTAGGGCTACACTAAAACTCATCTTCTTTCAATCTTTTCTCACTATTCTACCACTGAAATTCACTTGTAAACTTGGGTAATTGTTTTACTGGTTATTGGCTAACTTTTGGGTGGTTTACTTGTTTATTTATGTGGTTATAAGTTTCTGTTGTAGCAATTGTTTTCTAAGGCCACTTTTATGTCATAAAAAATTGTTAATAACATACAACACTTTAACATCACCAAAGTATTACTTAAATCAGTGGAAGTTTAACTAGTCATTGCTAGCTTTGTTTCCACCATCTTGTACTTGATTTTGGTGGTTAGTAAATTCATTCATTTTTTATTTGTTGATGCAATTTGGGACAAAAAGTATTATTTCTTGATCCCCTTTGATCAAAGGCTTGGTTTATCATCATTTGTCTTGTTCCGGGAAGGGATAATATTGTTTTACAAGTATTCAACACTTGGTAACTATTTACCCTTTCAAAAGATTTATCTTCAAGCCTTTTATCATCTCGAAACCTGACCTATAGGGGTGTTCATCATCATCGTCTCACTTTCCATCTCAATCCCTCTAGGGTCACCGAGATTCCCCCATTGTGGTGATTTCATCATCACTAAAGTGAGGGGAGTGTCTATATAAGGTGACAGAGGGTAGGTACTCTCATAGTTGTCTCACCTTTTGGGTTTGGGTTGGGATTTTCCCAAGATACAATCCATGAGATAACATTTTGGCACTATTGTCGTGGAGGATTTTAAATCCTCTTCCGATCCCTAATGACACTTGTCAAGTTATGCCAAATATTTTCCCTAACTTACCTAGTGACTCCACCTAAGGGAAGTACCCTCTCCCCTTTTGATGAAATTTCTAAGCTCATATGACAACTCCAAAACCTAAGAACCCACCTTTCCGTAATACTCTTTTCATATTTTGATGAGTCTTGAACTCATCTGGTGACTCCATTGAAGTGTCATTTGAAACAATGGGACTATGGCACCGAGGGATGAATCTTTGCCCAAAGCTTATTGTATCTCAAGGACACTTTTGCAGATGGAAGAGAAAAAATTCATTGATGAATTCGTTGATCATTTGATGAATCTTGTAATGAATTACCTCGAGAAACTACTAAAGAACAACTTGATGAAGCACCTCTTGCTAAAGGGAAATCCCTTATAGATGAAGAAGTGCTTGAAGAACATCAAGAAAGTTGTCAAGAGGATGAAGAAGTAATCAGTCTCAGTGATGCAGTTGATCAACATATCGACAATTTCATATGTATTGGAGGATGTAGGTGGGACATGGCTTGTGTCATTTTTTATAAGGACCCATTTATGACATTGAGGGTAGCTATCAAATAAATGTTGAGTTGTCTCCTTCAATGAACCGGTATTCATAATTGGATGATCCAAGTATTTGGTGGCCCGATGATTATATGAGCATAGATTGGTCTCATCCATCTGAGGATGACTTGTTGCATAATATTCATGTTTATGCCCAACCATACCTTGGGGATCATCCTTTTAAGCACCTATAACTATTATTCGATGAATATTCTCAACCATGTTTTCAAAGTGGTTGTAAAGAATGGCTTCCCACCATTTCAGAAGAACACATTGTATCAACTCAACATCATTTGGATACCTTTTCAAAAGTTTTCAACTCGCGTGCCTCCCAAAACCAATATTAGGATGTGTGTGTGAAGCGTTTCTCTTCTTCTCTCATAGGGAAAGCCAAGGAATGGTACAAGAAAATCCCTCCCAAAACAATTACAACTTGAGAAATGTTTCAAAACTTCTTCATCAAAAGATTTATTGAAAAGGGAAACAATGATCATGTAATTGAGGAAGAATATGAGCCATCATCTATATGTGGCAACCCTATTTAGATATGGGTGGATCAAGCTTGTGGCCATTCTTTCTAGCAATATTGTCTCCCTCCCACCCTTATCCATGAGTTGTTTCCTATGATTGATTATATTCTTACTCAAATTCATTATTATTATGTGCTTAACTTGTCCTTGAAACATTTTATAATTAAGCACAGGGGAAGCACTTGGGTGAGATGTTGAGCAGGTGGTTGCATTGGTTGTATGTTTCACCTGACATTCTCGAAACTTGATCTCCATGGGCCTTGAGCCCCAGGTAAGTAGGTATATCATTTTTCTTCCTTTCATTTTCATTTTGTGTGTTCATCCTATGTAGTTGCATTTGTTTTCGGGTTTTTCTTTACATATTGCTTTATTTGCATATATTCTTAGTTATTTACTACATTAGCTTGAATCATATCACATGTTAGTTAGAAGATTTTGGAAAAATTCAAAAACAAAATTAATGAATAGTTGTCAATTTTGAAATTTTGAAATTTTGATCATATGAATAAAGGGGTGAGTGCCCCACCTTCGATTCCCCAAAGAATTATTTGTATTACTGTGTGTAGGAACAAGTATTACCAGGATATGTTGGCGTTCTCATGCACTCTATGGTGAGCACATGTCCCTAAGTAGGAGTCAGATGTTACCCCTCATTCCTAGGGGTAACTAAGGAGATGATGTCTCGAGGCCCTCAGGTTGTAGGCATGGAGTATCGAGAGGCATATGAGCAAGTAGAGGCCCCTATATTAGCATACATCACCACTTGATTGATAGCAGCAAAACCCACCAAACCAGATTGGCTCACAGAGGACAATATGTCTTGCTCCATGAAGTAACAAGTTTGGTATTATGGTAAGTGTCATTCTAATAGCTAAAGAATTTGAACATGTTGAAATGGGTCCTTTATTGACTTTGAAAACATTTTCTTGAAATTTATGCCTTTTGCCTTATTTCACCCAGATGGTTGACATGTCCTAGCAAGTGAGTCACCCTCGGAAAAAGGTATGCTACTAGGGGGTATCCTTGAAGGGTCATCATACCATTCTCATCCATACTTGTCATTTTCCATACCTCTTCCCCGTCGTTTCCTCTTCTTTTGGGTTTTTGGGCATTATTGACCCAAGAAGGGCTTGTACCTTATTTCGTGGGAAGAGGGGTTGATGGCCCGAAGGTAGATTGCAACTACTATAAAATAATAAGAAACAATTTCTGAAAATAAAGTGAACATGACAAACAAGGACCATCAAAAGTCGGTCCAACTTGAGCTCTACTTACTCAGTGTTTGCCCCAGTCCCAAAATTAATGCTAAAGCTTGGAAACCCTTAAAGGGGGACCCTCAAATTTGGAAATTATGAATGAAATCAGGGATTGGAAAGATGGTAAAAAGGGGTTTGGAAAACGGTGGCACGCAAATAGTTGGTAACTCAAGAGCAAGCACACCCTCTACAAATATGCCCATAATTGAGACAATATGAGCCCTTGTGTGTCAAGAAAACCCCATGCCCAAAAGATACACCCCCATCCACCTCATACTCTCTTAATTGACTTAGAAAGGGACTTCCTGGAAAACACTCCTTGAATTGGGGGATGATCTACCCAATAGGTCACCATGACAACCCTCCCATACTTAAATTTGGAAAGTTGTATAAGGTCTTTGAGCATTTGTTTATTTTGGAAAGGCGAGATTTGATGCACATGTTTGGGTGGTTAGTTTATTAGATATGGCTTACTTGGCATGATAATTGTGACTTGTAGACCCTCGAAGGGCGAATTTTTTTATCTTTGTAGGACTTTTCCAGGTGAAAGTACTTTCATGGAGGCACAAGGTCACTTGGACCTTCATTAGGGCATGAATCCAATAGGTTGGATGATGAAAATGCTCTCATTGGACACATGAGAGAAGGAAAATTTCCATTGGAGGAACTTGGAGACCATGAGATGATCATATTCCAACCTCTTACACCTCAACATTGGCCTTTGGAGGCCTAAGACGTTATCTTCTAGGCCCTAGACGTCACATTGGCTTAGGGTTTTTTATGGGGCTCTCATGGTTAATGGTGATGTGACATGGTGTGATGAAGAGAAAGACACATGGCATGCACTATGGCACTTGGTGGCAGAGCATATGGCCTTTGGAGGCCCAATGTTTTTCATCCCAAGGAAAAACGTCTCTCCTAGAGGCCTGACATCACCCTTTAGGGCATGACGTCACCCCTAAAAGGGTTTTTTTTTTATGTAATTTTGAATTTTAAGATGTAAAGGGACAAATGGAGGAGGTCAGCCTCCTTAATTTGTGATTGAATTTAGATAAGTGGACAAATTGGTTTTACAAGGCCTTCTATAAATAAAGGTCTTGTCATTTCATTTTAGGAAATAACTCACTTGAGGATTACATACCTCTTGGATGAAATTTTCGCACTACTTGGGAAAATCGCTATCTCTCTTTCTTGTGCTATTGTGTATGCTTGTTACTTGTATATTGAAAGGAAGGATAGCACTATCTCTTGGATGCTTTGTTCTTGCTATTGTGGTGGAATATTCTTGGTAAAAGAGGGTTTATCTTGCTATCTCTTGCAATTAGTAAGGAATTTTCTGCATATTATGTTATTCTTCTTGTTTCAACATTATTTTTGGTCAAAACCCTTGGAGGCGTATAAGGGCATACACCCTCCACGAAGATCTATCATTATTGTTTTGAATAAGCTATTTTTCAAAGGTTGCTACAAGGAGTAAAAGGGCTTACACCCTTGTAGATTTACCTTGCTAGATTTTGTTTTCTCTAGGGAGTAAAAGGGATTACACCCCTAGAGAAGTAAAAAACCCTAGCTCTTTGACAAGAGACTCCATTAACCCGATTGATAAGGAACTAATCTAATTACATTCGGGATATAAAATCAATGCATTGGTATACGTGAAATGTTGAGATATTGCTATTGTCCAAGTTGGAATTGATTATATATGCTACAAGCTTTCTTGCCCCCTAAGGGAATTTTCTTTAGCCAAATAATTCTCTTTGTTGTTACAAATTAATACTACAGCCATTAGGGTTGCAGTAAAACTCATCTTCTTTCAATATTTTCCCACTATTCTACCATTGAAATTCACTTGTAAACTTGGGTAATTGTTTTACTAGTTATTGGCTAACTTTTGGGTGGTTTACTTGTTGATTTATGTCGTTAGAAGTTGCTGCAATATAAATTGTTTGCTACAACCACTTGGATGTCATAAAAACTTGTTGATAATATCACACAATAGTCCTTTAACAACACCAAATTCTTGCTTAAATCATTGGAAGTTAAACTAATCATTGCTAGCTTTGTTTCCACCATCTTGTACTTGATTTTGGTGGTTAGTAACTTCATTCATTGCATATTTACTGCTACAATTTCAGACAACAAGTATTCTTTCTTGAGTACCTTTTATTAAGGGCTTGGTTTATCATCATTTGTCTTCTTCCAGGCAGGGTTAACATTGTTTTACAGATCCCCGGATGGGGTGACACGTAGGACAGAGGAGACACGCGGGAGCCAGCCGGGACATCCCCATTAATATAACTACCGGCCGGCGTCCCCTCCACAGTCATTTCCGCCATGAATTCTTGAGTCTGCATTTACCCGACGAGCCCTCTCGCTCGAGGGACTCGTACCAGTCTGGACAATACAATTAAAACAGCCATTATAGCCATGAAGGCTCGGCTCATGCTAGTTTTGAAGGCTTGGCTCATGCTATCTTTCACCATTTGGAGTGTTAGAGCGGAGCACCAACCGCCCTGGGTAGCCTCTGCTCTCGCAGACCAGCACCATAGATGCCGCCTCTCTATGCACTCGACGGTGGTGGCAATTCCGAAAGAGACAGGAAACAACATTCGGGGGTGGCAATTCCACCAGACCTACACTATGCCACGACTGCGTGGAACCCCGCGGAGAGGAGCTGCATGGTATGCAGCGAAATCAAGGCGAAAGAGGAAACAACNGGCCGCCCTTGCCATGGCCACTCGACGAAGAAAAGCGCGACTGCGAACACCGCCCATGGCGTACGTGGTCGAGGAGATCCCCGAAGGAGGCATACCCGAGAGCATCCCGGAACACCTGTTGTTCACGGTCCCTGAAAATTGGCACCCGCCACCAGACTTCAACCTGGCACGATGGCCATTTTCCTTTTCTAGTGGAGCTAACGCCGAGCCTCAAGCGGGCAGCTCAGAAGAATTACCTCC
>SNQJ01S0038743.1:39238-66541 GCA_010110895.2 Picea sitchensis
AGGATCCCAGCGAAGGAAGCGGCCAGGACCAAGAGCCTTCAACCCATTGGGACTGTCTCAGTCTCATCTTCGAGATTAGAAGCCTGATGGGCGACCACAACTTTCGGCTCGCGAGGATTGAACAGCGCATGGATATGTACTTTGCAGCTCACTCCTGGACACATCCGAGGCGCCAATGCCCCACCTGCGCACGTGCATACGCCTTCCCAGCCGGATGGAAGATCACAGAGGACCAGCTCAAAAGCGAGGGATAACAGGTTATTGGCAGCTTAGTGGGTTATGTTTTATTGCATAGGTTTTAGTATGGCTCTGAACTTTCTAGCTTACTGTTTAATTAGCAAACTTATGACATCTAAATGTTTATGCCACCCTGCACGTCCTGGTTTCCTCCGGGCAGGACGTGGCAGGGAAAAGCATGGTTATTTTGAGAATAGGGTGACATTTGGCAGGGGATGCCCAGTTGGCCCGGTTTCCTATGTAGGCGGGACAACTGGCATCCCAAGTAGCTTCTCCTTTTTGTACATTTTTGCTATAGTAATATAACAGGTCCTGCCGTTTTTATTTACAAAAAAAAAACATTGTTTTACAGATATTCAACACTTGGAAACTATTTACCCTTTCACGAGACTTATCTTCAAGACTTTCATTATATCCAAACCTGACCTATAGGGGTGTTAATCATCATCTCACTTTCCATCTCAATCCCGCTAGGGTCATCGGGATTCCCCCCTTGTGGTGATTTCAACATCACTAAAGCGAGGGCAGTGTCTATATAAGGTGTGTAGGTAATCATGTAGTTGTCTCACCTTTGTGGTTTGGGTTGGGAATTTCCCAAGCTACAATCTGTGTGATAACAAATCCGTTTGGTGAACTCTGGTCTATTTACTCAGTGTGACCTATTTTTGTTATAAGCAATAACCTTCCTCTGTGGATGTCAATAAAGAGGGAGCACATAATCTTGGAAATGATTGTTCCATGTAGTTGTTTACAAAATTGGTTTGAGCATTGCATTTTGTTTGTCTTATTTGTTGCATAATTACTTATATATACAATGTAGTAATTATGTGTACTTTCACCCAAATAGGTAAATACCAAGTGGAAGATATGAATATATATATTGAGCCTCTTGTCGACGGGCTACTAAAGTTATGGGCTGGCATCACTATGTATGACATCTCTAGACCAATAGGGAGAAAGAAATTCCAATTCCATGGAATACTTACATTGACAATTCATGAAGCCCCATGGATAAAACTTTTTTGTGGTATGTAACATACTACTGCACTTTAGTAGTATATAATTTTATGAAAATATGATGCATACTTCTTAAATATTAATTCCTTGTTATATAAATAATATTGACATTAATTCATATCTTGTAGGTCTTCAAACAAAGGGTAAATTTGCATGTCTAGTTTGTGGTTCTAGGATGAAATCATGTCATTCAATAAGTCTAGGAAAGGAGGTGTTTGATGAGTATAGACATCTCCTCCCTAAGAACCATAGGTATCGAACTATAGAAAAACATATTTTCAATTTTAAAGAAGAGACTGGAATAAAACCACGAAGAATGACACCTCACCTATGGAAGTTGGAATATAATAGAAATTGTTAAGGTAAGCATTTAGTCTGTGTCATATATATTAATATTTTACGGTTTTAATTTGTATTGAATTTTGTTTATTGTATCTAACAATTATTGTTGTAATCTCATACGTTTTTCATAAATGTTGTCAAGGCATTAATGAGCTTCCACGAGGAATGAAAAGTTATTGTATATAGGTCAATAGGTTGCACTACTATGAGAACTTACAAATAGCTCTTTTGTTTGATACAATGCACATTGGGAAGAATGTAATAGCGCTGTGAAGAATCTTAGATGGAAGAAGTGACAAAGAAAAAATTGTCAAAATTTTTACTGACATTTAGGAAGCCAGTCATTCAATGAAAAATGTGATTGATTCAAATAGCGATGGACATCGAGATAGTATTCCATGGTTATTTACAAAGAAACAAAGAAATGGTGTAAAAGAGGTCATTCAGAAAATTAAATTTCCCATGGGATTTTCTTCAAACATAAATAATATCTTAACGAAGAAAGGTGAATTTGGTGGGGTGAAAGCTAATGAATTACATACCTTCATTAAGGTTATTATTTTGGTAGATTTATATATTGGTAAATATACGACTTTTTAGTATCATAATTTTCTTTTCTTTTCAAAAAAATCAATGATCCCTTTTTTGTTACAATATGTTCTACCTCTATGTCTCCCTGACAAATTTGAAAACAATGTAAAACAAATTATATATGATCTTGGAAAATACATTATGTAAACATTAATGATTTATATGAAAAATCTTTGTTACTCAACTTGTTGACATTTGTTTTACTTTCAATGTATATATATATACGTTGTTATTGAAACCAATGATTTGATTTGTTATATCATGTGTAGGTGGTTGTCATCTAAAGAAATCCATAAAGAAGATATAAAATATTGGAGATAAATTCCTTGGATAATGTGTGAAATGCAAAAGTATCTACCCCTGAAATTTTTCAATACACAAGAACACTACCTCATTAACCAAGTTGAGGACATTGGAATATGTGGACATGTACACACAAGGTGAATGTGGATGGTGGAGAGGCACTTGAACTCATTGAAGTCTTTCCTTAGACAAAGAACACATCTTGGTGGCTCTATGGTGGAAAGTTATATGGTATATCAATCCTTGGTGTATATTAGTCAGTATCTTCCAAAATTAGCAACAAAAATCATGAAGGTGACTTAGATTTGGGATGTCAATTCCATTAAAAAATTCGAAGGGGAGGTGTTGGTCGGGAAAGGTAGAATGAGGAAAGTGAAAGGTAATTATATGGTAGAGATCTATAACACTTTGCATTACTATTGATTTATTTATATACTGTACTTATTTAATTTTTATTTATCTTCCATCAATTATTAATATTTATTCTAATTAGTAATTTTTATTCTTTTTTCATATAGTTGGTCGAGAGTGGGATGCACTACATTTATACATTGCAAACAATCTTGATTAGATGAAGGTATGGAAAGATATTTTATTAAAGAAGCTCATTGCAATCAAGATACCAATCTTACTTAGAGGGAAATCGATTTAGCAAATGGTTTAAAAGATAAACATGCAAGCATATTATTCACCCACATCATGTTTTAGTTTTTTTTCCAATATATTAATCTATGTGGTGTGTTTTTTTTATAAATTTTTCCTCAGTCTAAATATGTTTATTGATTGATAATGCACTTTTTATGTGTCGAGCATATTGAAATTGACACACCACAAGGCTATGTGGTGCAATGGTCGTAAATTTTGCATCAAAAAGTTGGATGACAAGAAGAAAACCTTTGATTGTGGGATAACTGCAGTATTTCAAGTCACTAATGTTTCCTCAAGAAGTGGCAGGCATCCAACAATATCATAAAATAGATACTATGGGTATTTGGATTATATAATAGAGTGTGACTTTAAATACTTCAAATTAGTTATGTTTGAGGTTAAATGGTACATGTTACGTAGGAATGAACGTGATCCAAATAAAATTGTTATTAAGCATGCTAATGGATTTACCATGGTTAATACAAGGACATTTGATCCAGGTACATAAATTTATGTTCATTCAAGCCAATGTGAGAAAGTGTTTTATTCAGAGGTTCTAGGTAAAGCAGGTTGGTTGTACGTTGTTAGATATGATCCAAGAGGAAGGCTTGTAAAGTATAATCTACGAGAAGAAGATGATATTGAAGAAGAAGAAGATGCAGAGGAGCATGAGGTAGATGTAATGTTAGATTAAGAATTCAAAGAAGTTGAGCTAGATGTAGATGACAATGTTCTCGATGATGATATTGACAATGATATTATCGAAAATGACATTGATGACTGTAACACACAAGACCCTCTAATCCTTACTAAGGCTAATGGGGTGTTAAAATTTACTCTTTTCCTACTCAATTCATTTATCTTAATGAACCCCATAGATCGACTCTTCTCATCGAGATATTTCCAATGACTATAAGCATGCCCAATTTTGTTCTCAAAATCAAAAGCTACAACCTCTCAAAGTTTACAGACCTTCATTAGCCAAACAACCACCTCATTACCACATGGAATCCATAAGGATCCTTATCAGTCATGCCATCTGATGTGGTACTGATGTGGCATCTGTCACCTGACCCCTCGGGCCTTCCATATCAACAACCTCGATCATTTGGGCATGTCTTCATTGTTTTCGGGGTTCTCCTCCCATGGATTTACTAATCACCCCAACTACCAGTCTCGACGACGACCACTCCATCAGGACTGATCTAGATCTAATAGCTCTCAGGACTTGAACTCTAAAGGCTTTGATCGTTTCAATGCCTCTAACTTGCACGAAAGTTAATTCCTATGCATTTGGCCATACTTCCAATAGACAGGCGAGACCCACAATGATTTGTAGCTAATATTTTGTCTCACCTATCTATTGATCAATGATTGTCGTGTTACCTTGATATCATGTCATGATCGACACTTGTCTCTTTCCAAGCTTCTGAACCATACTCGGCTTCCTCAGATGAAAAAACAAGATCTGACAATGCCTAGATCTAACGGTATAGCATGAGTTCAACATATTTCAGGTTTCTGACCCCACCCAAGTCACTTCCATCTACCAACTATTCCACTACTAACACCTATCACCACCTAGACACACCAACTGCCAAGTTGGAAAGCCACTTCATCATGACATCATATTTCCCTCTTATCACTTAATGGGGGCCCAAGGCAACCTACGACGGAGATTAATTCTCACCTATGTACTGATCAATGGCTCTTGTTTCCCACTTATCCTTTATCATCGTTGACACCTTAGGGTCTACACTCAACTTCACTAACCGTCTACTCCTGACAACAATATGTATGACATAAACAGTCTATATCTCATCGAGGTCACTCTTGACAAATTGACGGTCCTCATTCCATCTCTAGAACCTTGTTGTCATTGGACCACTTATTCTACCCTTTATCTAAACCTTTGACCACCCTCATCCGACGAACAACGAGGATTTCATGGATTTACTAGCCCATAGGTCTGACGACTAGGATTTAAAGTGAAGGCATAAGGGTTGTTTTTACCAACTGGGTTCACTCTTTTCTTGTCGACTGATCACTTGTTGACATGCGTCATCCCAGGGACATGCTAATTTCCAAGATGAAATTCCTCATTGGCATGACATCATCGTGACATCACTCACCCTCTTTTCCTTGCTTGGGTGGGGTATGCAATGATCCATGACATAGATTTAACCTCGTCCATGAGCTGATCAATGATGCTCATTTATTATCGATACTTAGTCATCATTGGCACTCATTGGAACCATCATCCTACTTTTCCAACCTACTACATTTCAACGACGATATGTCGGATATCAATAGTCCAAATCTCATCGAGGCTACCCTTTCCAAATCAACGGTATTCATTCTACCACATGTTTTTCATCGTCGTCAAACTTTGCACAAGTCCTGACATTCAGTCGTCTCCCGACTATGATACCTTCCTCGATGATGGGATGAAATTCTCTCACCCTGCCAAATCAATGGTTATGATTTCTCTCAACTCAACAGATGGTTTCTACATGAAAATGTCCTGACTCTAGAACTTAGCCATTTTCATGGATTTCCTTGAGGTTTTACCAAGTCTTCACGAGCTCAGGAACTATTATGGGACCATCAAAGGCTTTCTAACTTTGTCAAAGGTAAATCTCTTACATATCTCACGAGATTTTCACTTAAAATAGTTGATCTTCTCAAGGCTTAAGTTCCCTGAACCCATACATGGAATTCTTCAAAATGATAGTCTGAATTAGAGCTTACTCCTTTTGGGGATTTTCTTCATTCACCACAATATTGTTGTTTGGCACCCAAATGAGGATTCAATCCTCCACAATTAATTCATTTCAAGAGGAGGAAAATCATAGGGTTTATTGACCTGTATTGGCCTTCCTCATACCATTATTACGATTAAGTTATCATGCCTTTAAGGGAATATTGCAGCCATTCATCTCAATCCCCTTATAGGTTCTTACTTGAATTGATACAATTCTATGAACTGCATAAGAATACTAGAATTATAGATTACATGGTTTATTAGACTTGCAAGTTATCACAAGGACTCATCTCAGTCACACAGACATGTCTATTCAATAAATCATCCACATGAAACAACCATCCATTTTGTTCCGTCGTTACTCAAGTACAAAAACTTGCAGTGAAACAACCAATCTATTCATCAAACAATCATACACATTCATGAATACAAATACAAGCATACAAGCATACATTACAGTTCAATTAAACAGGGTATAAATATACTTATCTATTACACATGGTGACCAGTCAACTGAGTGGGTGTGTATGCCTTTCCACCCAACCATAGGCTTTGCTTGCTCAGTAACTTCGACAGCAATCCACCCTCGTGCCATGCCATGATACCACTAGAGTATTCTCTCATTGTTGACTAATCAATTCAAGGAATGGGTCAGGGAGGTTACTCTCCTCCACTCCACTGGCAGAAAAAAAAAGTTTCCCTTCTTTCCCACTGAGCTCCGGACGTCCATGGGATTTATCAAGTAGTTTAACAAATGGATTTTCTCTACACAAGGGAGCCCCTTCACAGCTACATTGTCCTTTAATTCCCTCCCCTTACCAATGTCGACCTTTGTCCAGTAAGTACCAATCCCACAACCCTCATTTTCTCTAGTTTGGACTTCGGGTCTTCTCTAGCATGAACATTCATTTCATGGGCATACTTCCCAGTTCTTTCCTTATGCTCAAATATGCCTTATGGATATTCCTTTGCTACCACATAGGCATTTTCTTTTGCTACATAAAATTCCTCTCATTCCAATAGTCCGTTCCTTCCCGGAACCTAAAATATTTCCATCAAACTCTGCACTCTGGTTTTTTCCTTTACATGTTGCTTCTGTAGCTGACACCCTTTCCCTGCCTATCCCCTTCTAAGACCCAAACTCTCCTCGAATTATTTCTTCTGTCCCAGTGTTTACACACCATGGTTTCTCTATCTCTGTGTGCTCTCTGAGACTAGATCTCTCTTTCAAATTATTCTCCCTGTCTCTTGCACGCACCAGTGCCTTCTCTTGCATGCTCTCCCCCAAAAAGGTTATCTCCCTCTCTCCTTTGTTTTTCCAAAAGGATATGTAGATTCAACATGGTTCATCTTGGAAAGTGTGACATGGTACTTGGTGGTACCCTTGGTTGATAATTTATTTTTTCCTAGCCAGGTCTACCCATACTTCCATTCATTGAGGTGATTGGTTGTTCAACTACCATCCCCTCTTTCATTAACTATTTTCCTTCAGCTGAAAGCTAGAGGAATATTGACTATTTCCTCCACATCACTCATCAAGGTGGATTGGGGTCTTTATACATAATACCCTTTCCTTCCCCCTCGCTAATCCCTCCTGCGGTATCATGGCCATTACTTTCAAGGCTTCACCCCAAATTTAGTTGGTTGGCATTTTCCATTTGAACATTAATACAATTATAATGTTTATATGCCATGGAATGAAAATCATTAAACATGATTCATTACATATTAGGTGAAACAAAGGTATTACAATGACAATTTTGATATGGCCAATCCTTTCAATGTCAATTCTAAACCAGATGATACAAATGTAGAGTTGGATGAAGAAGAATATGATGAATGATATTGCAGAAATGTTTAAATGCAGGAGGTATGTGATTATATATTTTATATGATTTATTCTCTTTAAAGTATTTATTTATATGGGTTAATGATCATCATCATCGTTGTCATCATTTTCATCATCATAATCAACATTTTCATCCTCCTCCTCCTCATCATCGTCATCATAACTATCATGATTTTCGTTGTCATGTTTTCATCTTCGACATCATCATCATGATCGTCATCTTCGTCGATAAGGGTTAAGAGTTGTAATGGTTAGTTATTTCTAACAATAGGGATTATAGGGTTAAGGGTTCTAAAGTTTATAAGAGTTAGGCATTAGAGGTTATGAAATTTATGGTTTATAATGGTTATAGTATTATGGTTAGGTTTTATATTAGATATGGAATATCTTGATCAAGTGTTAGGGATTATAGGTGTTATTTCTATTAGAGGGGAAGTGTTTTAGAGCATATGGGTTGTAACTATTATAATATATATTAATTATATAACATGCAATAGTTTATTAAATGTTATATATATATTTTATATAATATATTATATATATATATATATATATATATATATGTGTGTGTGTGTGTGTGTGTATATAATATACATATATTATATATATGTAATATATGTATTATATAAATTACCTAATGAAAAAATGTAAGCCAAAAAAAAACCCTCACCTCATCGCATTCAAGCACCCGAAAATAATGTAAGCCAAAAAAAAACCCTCGCCTCACCGCATTCAAGCTCTCGACAGTAGTAAACAACAAATTCTAACCCCGACCCTGACTATGAGAGACAAGAGAGGACCAACAAAGAGCAACAACCCTATTCGACAAATCGATAGAGGAGGCCCTATCTTGAGTGACAGAGGAGACCCCACCTAGACTAGCAAAGCCGCCAAAATCAATAATTTTTTATAACCCTTTAAAAGCCCAAATCTTTAGACAAGTCGAATATGAGGCAAACCTTTTTCTAAGTGTATAGATTGAAGAATCTAACATGCTCAAGGAAAACAAAATTTTTCATTGGTGAAAATATGAGTTCTAGGAAAGTCTAGAATTGCATTGACAACCCCATGAATTCAACCTATACAGACAATATAGTTGGGCAACTTCGTCTGCAGAGAACAAATCACAACATTCTAAGAGAACAACTAGGGGTGTTTTGACACATCTAGGGGTTGCAAGTGACTACTTCATGGGAGTGGCTTCCTTCCTCATGTAAATTGTAAAAAGCATTTACATAGGATATGAATGATTGTACATAGCTAGCCATGGGTTTCCCAAGTCTCTTTTACCTATGGATTGATTACAAATATTGGTAGTATAAAACCTACGAATATTTTTTATCCCGCAAATCTACAATAAGAAGATGAACAGGTCAGCAAGGTAACTATAGGAAATCTAACCCTCTCATTGTGAAATGCCTCTATGTTTAGGCTGGTGCTTTTCTAGCCATTGGGGGGTGTCCCTAAGATACTTGTACTGTTATTTATGCATGTAAATATGCATATAAACTTGGGATAATTTAACATGGTAAGCTTCCCTCAAGCACCCAAAAATCCCTTGAGAGCCGGGTAAAAATTGTAAATAAAATTGCATAAATCAGAATTAGTTTCTTTGATTTGAATTTCAACAGCAAAAGGGAAATGAATGAGAGAGAATATGCACTTTGAGTGAAAGAGAAATTCAAAATAAATGCATGAGAAAGAGAATATGTGACTTGAGTGAAATATTTTCAAAACTAGTGCATAAAAGTAACAACACAAGCCCTCTCACGTGATTTCTCTCAAGAAGCAACTATGAAATCCAAAGAGCTAGAAAAATGCATAGTCAAATCCATATGATATATTAATGAAGACATAATACACCAAGGGCTCACCTGTCAATCTCTGGCAAACAATAATGGAAGTGTTGTCAAGTCTATAATGATGGAAGATGGTGGTGAAGAGATCCTAAAACTTGTTTCAACAATGGTTATAACATGTGTTACAACAATTGTTTCGGCATGTGTTGCAACAACTATTTCAACACAACATAAGCATGTTACAACAATAGGAAATTAGATTAAACAAGAGACAAATATGATAATTATATTAAAATAAGATGAAATGCACATTGTGGAATTTCCCAGCAACAGTAAGGGGTACTCCCCGGTGCATGGTCCCAATTAGACTATGCATTGTTTGGTTTAGGAGACCCATGTGGCTATTGCCCAGCTGCCATTATTGGTTGTGAGGGTGAAAAGGTGGATGGATATGCAAATGAAAGATGTAGATGAAGACTATGTAAATGCATAAAAAGAAATATAAACTACTTCTAACCTATCATATCCTAGATAGGAGCGAATTATATTAACTGGATGAGTTGAAATGAAACTAAAATCTGCAAAACACATCAATCATATAGTTGTCATGAAGTTGAAAAGTTAGATAACACATGCATACAAATGTATAACAAAAAAATTCTAAGTCATATTTCTGCATACATAAATGAATCATATGCTTGGGACATCAAGTGTAAGAAAGAATAACAAAGCTGCAAAAATAACATTTATCGCATCAAAAAAATATATAAGTAAAGCATGTTCGTACATCCCATGTCATGATTGATACTTCATCCTAGATATGTGATTTGTTTCGACATTCAATCCCTATAGCCCCAACTGTTTAAAATAAAAGTTTCACTGTAACCAAATACCCTTGCATGTTGATGGAATAAATCCCACATGGATTGTAAACTTACAAGGACTAAGAATATGTAGCTCACTTTGACATGTAGTTATCGAAACTCTAGCTCCTAGAAAGTAGGTGAAATACTAAAAATAGCAAGTCCTTATAATATGATGAAACTCATTGTGTATATGGTGCTAAACCATGTGAAACCTTTGATGTATTGTATATGGAAGTTGCAATACTTCTAGTTAGCATGATGCAAAATTTGTCTGTTGGTGCCATAAAAATGGTTGTGACCTTGTCATAATTGAGAAAAATTCCATTGATGCACTTTCACTCTTTGGATGTTGACAAATTTCTAAAAAGAGTGTCATTCATGGGCTTTAAAAACTAAGAATAGAAGCTGATGAATACATTTTAATGAATGGTAAAGTTATGTACGATGTTTCCAATGATGAACTAAGTTTTAGAACGAGCAAGGAATCAATGGTGCAACTATTGTCTATTTTCTAACTAATTTTTCTCATTCGATGGAGTTTAGATACAACCGAACAAGTACTTGTTAGACCTATCATTCTTGAGTGAGGGAATTTCTGGAGGGAGGGGGGAAAGTGTTACATCCAACACATCTAATACATCAAGATCAACTAGAGGTTAAAAGGTTATAAGAAAATTCCTTAGGCGCATGTAATTCTTTCTTGCTGAAGGAGGTTCATGCTCTTATGACAATGAGAGCATAGATGACGTCGAGGTTCCTTTGAGGTATAAACATCTAGTGAGATAATGGGTACCCAATTAATTTTCTCAATTGGACACCGACTTTTGTGTCAATGAGAGGATGTATCACATTGCTTTGTTGTTCATACATGTTCTGGGTCTATTCTCCATGAATGTAATAAAGGTGAAAGATGTAGGACTTGTTGAGTTGATGGAGTACGTGAGACCATGCTACAACTATGGATATTGGTTGAACTTGGTCTAAGATATGCCAAGTATGTGTAGATATGAAATACTTGCAAATTATATACAGCTAAAAGAAAACGATCACAATAAAGGAGCAACAATTATATTGATGGAAGACCAAAGGCATCAGGGAATATCGTAGGGCTTTTTAACAATACAAGACCCGAGACAACAAGAAAGAAACCCAATTGTATATTTGAGGGGCGTGAAGAAAATTGGATATTCGTATGTGCAGTGAAAACAATAGCTACAGGGGAAGAATTGTTGGTCGATTACGATTTGAATTGAATCAATGGAACCACTGCTATTATCGGGGTAAATATGTTCTACTAATACACCAAACCTGTAACTAATGTTTTCATTTTTATATATTTAACGTATGTTTTAATAGCTCATGCTTCTTAGATTATTTTCTAACATTCTAAAATTTCATGCATCTTATAATGTGGCAAGGTGATCGTGGGAAGGCATCGCCTCGCTCGCAACATGTATAACTGTGATTTACATATAAATTCTTGATGACAATAATTGAATTAATATGTTTATTTGTTGATGTAGATGAGCATATTGTTAGAGCACGATGATGTGTGGGATGAAATATATGATTCCATCAACCCAATGGAAACAATTCGAAAGGCCTTGAGAAAGAAAAATAGAGAATTCATTGAATTGGCTAGGTGTAAGCCACTTATAGAGGAGGGAAAAGAAAGGATGAACATTTTAAGGAAGGATATTGAACAATTTGAAGTAAGCACAATTTTGTCTGATATTGTTATATGAGAAATACTCAAGAACTTTCTTTCTATAGGAATTTTGTGATAGGACATTCTGATCATGGGGACGTTGCTAGTAGCAGTGATGCACATACCCCACAACGTTCTAGCATGAGCCACATACTCATGAGGCTATTTGCCTCTCCATTTGTGGCTAAGAGGAATAAAACTTATGCGGCCCATGAGATTCCCCCACCGCACACACTAGATTGGCATGTGATGGTCTACAGAGAAAATCTCATGAGGATATTGGTTCTGCGGTACTAGAGTATTTTTTTTATCCTGGAGAATCACATGTTCAAAGGTTGGTAACACTCTCCATCAAATTTTTGGTGGGCAATAACTTGGTTCCCTTGAAGATACAATAAATCCCAGGTATTTTGGAATATCTTAAATAGTTCCTACCATTTGATTGAAACCTACATCTTTCATATTATTTTAATCTAATTATCATATTGTTTTGCAGGAAACAATGTTTTTTATAAGACTTTACATGACAAGGCTTTAGATATTTTTGGGCCCACCATTTGCAGACGGTGGAATGCCCAAAATAAATATTTGAAAAATAATCTTATAAACCATATGGTCAACGTGTTTGGTGACTCTTTCAACAAGTCTGAAATCACCTCAAGGGTCGGAACATATTTGAAATATGTCAAAGATCAATAAAGTGTTCAATTGAAAAAGAACCATAAGTATGAACATCCTCTGGCCATTCTTGAGAGGGAATGGAAGAATATGCATGAAAACGCAAAGGAGAGTGCATTGTGACACAAAGGGAAGACACGACATGGTCCTGGAATGTAATATATGATATTTTTTGTTGAATATGATGATTTTTCTTTACTTCTACAGAAAAAATAGCTATATCTTATAACATACTTGCAACTTTTCATAGGCTCCCAAACACGTCAAAAGAAACCAAACCAAGACTAGAAAAACATGGGAAACACAAACTTAGCCAAGGTGGTTACCCAAGATTAAAAGCTCGAATTGTAAGTACCGAATACTGTATTCATATTATACATATCATCATGCAAATTTAATCTAATTGTAACCAATAAGAAAAAATATTGATCTTATGCCATGTGATGCAGAGGGATACATTCAACAGTTCCACCACTGAAGAAGACTTGATCGTGGTGGAAAATTGACAAAGGAAGGGGCAAACACAATATGAACCTTCGAATGAGTTGGTAAATAAAATGAAAAGATTGTTGTTGTTGATTACTTGTCAAATATATTGACGATCGATTTAACACATCAATTAATGTGTCTATTTGTTTTAAGCAAGCAAGAAACATTGGTTCATTCGACAATGGTGGAAAACAACCCCATTATTCTAGTGGTTTGTAGACCCATCACTGTTGGAGGGTCTTAAGTCAGCGGACCAATCGAAAGAGAGGACAACAAACTAGTCGACTTGAAAGTCAAAAGTCTAGTCGAAACATGAACATAATTTGACTATCCAGTTGAAGGAGTGAAATATGGAACAAGAAGTTTAAGAGACAACAACAAAGGGATCATCATGCAACAATCTAGAGGAGGCATTTGTAATGTCCCTGTTTTTGGAAATTATTATGTTAGAGAGTGTTATGCCTACCAGAGTAGCTAGATGGGGATGCCAGCGAGTTCAAGAGTTATTGAGAGGTTTTATTGGGCGTGACTTGAATTGTTCAACATATTTCATCATCAGGGTCCATTCTGCACAATTTGGATTTAGTTCCGTTGCATTCCGACGATTTCAGTAATTTTGAGTTATTATGGGTCATATTTTAATTAATTTCACTAAGAAGGTCATTTTGGGCATAATACTTGAATAAACCTATTAGTGTAATGTCTCATCGGAATCGGGAGGAAGATCACTACATGATTAAATGATGAGAAGTGGCTTTCAGTGGCCAAAGAAGCCCTAGGGACGAATAAATCACTTTTTAGAGGCAAAAAGGCTAATTAAATAATAAAGTGATTTAATTAAGGAATAATAAAAATAAAGTAAAAGTCACTTGGAGAGAAAAGGTGGACACGGGAGATAAAATAGAGATAGGGGACTTTATTCTCTCATTATGTTTTTTATCATTTTGATGGTTAGCTTCTTGCTAGAGAGCCCATGATATTTGGGGGTTTTGAGGGTAATGACTGAACAAACCCTAAAAATCAGATCAGTGGTGAAAGATCCCAACTTTCATGATCCAATATTGTCCAAGGAGGTGAAAGATTCCTCCCTCACCATTATACATCAAGTACTATTCAGTTACAGGAGCATTGGAGGAAGCAGGGCGCAGTTTTGGAGTGTTTATGTAGAGCTAGGACACATTGTTCTTGAGAGACGAGTTCGTGGAGGGTTGTAGATATTGGATCTGAGAGAGATATCACTTTTGAGGTGCTATTTATCACTAGGATGCCTTTTTTATTCAATGATTGAGTGGTTTCTTTAGCCCATTCACTCTACCATTCAGGAGGACGAGTTTTCTCTTGAGGAGGGTGCAATGTCCATTGGGGATCTTATGCTCTGGAGTGGAATACCTTTCCCAATAGCCTGGAGATTTGGCATAGGGGTTTCCTAATCCCCTATATATATTTTGGAAGTTTCTTTTAGTGACTTAGAGGCCATATTATTGGAGGCCAAATTATTTGCTTGCTTCAGCTAGTGAGGGCGCATCTGTTCTTAGAGACATTGTTGTTTGGAGGTCTTCAAGTTCAGCTACTGCTCAAATATTACTCATATATTATTGCCATCACTAGATCTATCTTCTCACAGAGTTTTGCATAGGTTTGAGTCCATTAGAGAGGAGGCCATAATTTCCTTGGTCTATTCTAGCCAGGAAGTGTGCATTGTGAGAGAGAGGGCATCACCTACAGTAGTAGGTAACAGTTGGACTTCAGTGTTACTTGGAATTAAGCTTGGAGAGGATTTTGGAAGCCTAGATATTCATATTTGTCTTGTATCTTGGAAGAATCATCAAACACACACTTTATTATATTATATGTATTCCATATCTTCTCCATTTTGTATGAGGCTAGTTATTATTATAAATAAATCTGGATCTAAGGTATTTGTGGCTATTTCTTGTGTTACCTATACTGCATCTTGT
Organism: Picea sitchensis; assembly: GCA_010110895.2. Lineage (NCBI taxonomy): Eukaryota > Viridiplantae > Streptophyta > Pinopsida > Pinales > Pinaceae > Picea > Picea sitchensis. The sequence goes on from SNQJ01S0038743.1 coordinate 54,488, forward strand.
TGATTATATGCCATTGCTATATCTACATCCTTTACTTGCTGGAAAAACACAATCAAACCATAATATGAAACCATGTCACAACTCAAGAAGACAAATCTGCAAAGTATTTAACGAAACACCACAACCAAAAAACACATAAAAACCTCAATGTTCCAAGCAAATCTGTTTGGGAACATTACAGTGGCATCAAAGCGAATTTCCTTCGCCATCATGTGATATACATTGATGATCTAGAGGAAAGATGGATTTTGTGGATTTTGTAGAAGTTATTATATATTGTAATGAGGAATATTACGCCCTTAGTGAGACATTCATGGCTCAAGTAACATTCCAATAGTTTGTATCCATAAAAAATTCCTAGGTGGAGGTAAGATGAGGTTACACATTAGGCCAAAAAGATGGAAGAAATCCATTATTGGAGCAACATGGCAGAGGAAAATAAAGCCAAAGAAGTCAAGGAGTTAGATACATCACTACCAACTAGTAGATGGAGGGAAGCACAGATTGAGCCTACACCCATTAGGTGTAGGGAACTTTGCTATAGTTGTAAAGTGCCTTGGGAGCCATATCATAGAAGCAGGCGTAAAGGGAAGGTGTAGATTGTTGAGGTGCACTATGACAGTGAGGATGAGGATATGCATGAGGATGAAAACCATAGATGCCTATTTAGAGTAGTCTGACGAGGCTAGTGACTCCTACGCATCTGATGGACAGTTGTATGGACATGATGATAGTGCATGTTCCTTAGCTTCCCTATCAGACAATGTTGAGGACTCAACACTTCATCATAGTGGTGACACTTGTGGGGATTCATATGTGTTAGCACCGGGTATGAGGTCATGCATGGGGGATAATGTTCCTCCCATGGAGTTGAGCATGACATAGTCCTTACCTTCTCAAATATTTATGATAGACATGAAACGTGAGGATATCAATAGCATTCCAGAGGTTGTAGAGGAGCCTTGTGTAACATTTGAACACAAGGGACATATGGATCTATAGGCCCAGGAGGAGAGGCATGTCTTGGAACCAATTGACTATATACATACCTATCAATATGAGGAGAGTGAGTCACCTATTTTGGGGAGTCTATTTTTAGATCAGGTTGTGGATTTTGACAATTTGATGGGATACTCACTTCTAGGACCGATATAAAGTGATGAGGATGCACTCCTTATTGGTCCTGATGACCATATCTCATGTATGGACACATCTGTATGGGATCCAGGTGCAGATGACATTATCAAAGTGAGTGCACAGGAGGATACAACTTCCCATACAAGATACAATGCGATTCAAATGGGGGTAGCAGTTAGTGATGATGTGCAGTGGCATACAAGATGAGTCAATAGCATAATGGGAAATGGGTAGTTCAGTGCCTTATATTTTGAGGTGTGTCTTTTTGTGGATTCCATTATTAACACTAGCAGTGAGAGGCATGAGGTAGCACCTCAATAGGATTATGATCGGAAGTCACGGCACTTGACATGACAATTGAGAGTCAGTGAGGACATGATCATGGCAGCCACTAAATGCATTGATGATATGCACGCATTGGTGGCAGGTTATTGTTGGAGGGCCTTGATGGAACATGATAGTCTAGATGGGGAGATTTCCATTGATGACTTTCATACACTCAGGGAGAAAGTGACTCTGATGAGGGCCGACTACCAACAGTTGTTGATGGATAGAGATTACCTATTGGAGTTTGGTGAGATGTATCACAGGGCGTTGAGGGAGAAGGAGATTGAGGTGGAACGACTCATTCATGAGTTGGTACATGGGGATTCTTGGAAGGTGCATAGGCAGCCCTTCGGGAATCAGGGTCCATATTAGAGGAGCTCCTTGATGAAACTAGTCGAGGATCCACTACATCTATCTTAGCAGAAATCCAGATGTTTACTTTAGCTACTTCGCCAGAGGATGTTGGTGTGTTGGTAAAGGAGCACTCGTTGATGGAGGTGCATGAGGGACACCCAAGATCGTTGATGGATATGGAGAGATGTGACCAGGTGACGTTGGAGGATATCTTTGTGTTGTAGGGACCACCATTCATGAGGGATTCTGAGATAGTTGGTCTTACACATACACATGGGGATTCCAAAGTCAGGGGCAGGTATGAGGACACTTTCATTGGTGTTTCAGTATTGGATGACATCCATATAGAGGTTGACCTAGTAGTACACCTTGGATACACGATGATGCAGGAGGATACAAAGGTTTGCATGAGTATACAGAGGCATATGATGATGAGTTATAGTTCATAGGAGCATGCAGAGGTGTACAACAAGATTCAAGGGGATGCATTGGAATGCAAGGAGGAGACACACTTAATGGAGCATGGATATTTCTATTCCTTGTAGCAGTACATAGTTCTATGAGATCACCTTCCTAGTAGCAACAACTATACAAGTGATGATGGAGGGAGAGTGATTAACTAATAGTTTTTGGAGTTACACACTGTTGTACTCGATGGTTGGAGTTTAGTGATGAGTATAGGCGATTATTCACCATGAGTGCTAGTGGATGAGCTTTTGGTCAAGTCCTTGGGCTTGACCAAAGTCTATGATACTTTCCAGTTCCACATACAGTTTCAGTTATTTCTGTTATCCTTCTCTGATACTTTCATCATAGATAGCAGCATAGGGTGAGATAGACAGTGGTAGGAGACATGGAGAGTTGGTAGGAAGAGACCACCTAACGGGTGTGACTGGATTATATACAACAAAATAGGGGTGACTCAAACGAGACAATCATATGAGGCTTGGTGCGTGATGGGGAGCATCCTTAGCCATGGGATAGAGTATGTTCTAGAGATGGATACAGGTTCAAAGTCTCAACAGGATGAGGACTGGGAGCAGAGATGGATAGGTGCTTCTAATGAGATCCATGAGATCAGTTGGCAGGAGGTATGGTCATTGTTGGCAGCGTCAGGGATCTTGAGGACCCTACATGATGTATCTATGGTCAGAAAACTTGGCCCATTTCGGGAATCGTCAACGGGACATAGATAGACTCTCCTTGGGGGATCTCAATGATGATGCATGTTTGGAGAATGGGACTCGACAAAAAATAGTGTGGATTGATAGGGAGGCCAAGTTTACTGATTATGGACATGACAACATGATTATCAGCATACTTCGGCCAGAGGTTTATAGTTTTGTGGGCACTGAGATACTTGGTATGATACCTTCAGATCTATGTCATGCATGATTTGGTTCTCTTCTAGAGCGCATGAGGGTTTCAGAGACTTGCATGATTGATTCTTTCCATTATTGGGGGGATTTTAGAGAAATTCGAGATGAGTATGTTTTTTGGTAGGATGGATCTCCTTGGTTGAGAATTAGATATATCAACATATCATCTTCTTGGTTAGCAAGGGGTTTGGATTCTGCCAGAGACAATAGTTGGGAGATGGGTTTGTGTGAAATTTTCCTTGATGGATGGATATTGTATCTACTTATTCCATTGGTTGGGGGTCTTCAAGATATTCAGGGTGTTGGTATCTTGAAATACTATACTTCATAGGGCACTGCAATTCACATCTTGATATGGGATCGAGGGATTGGGGTGCTTCGTTGTCCATAGTTTGATGGGGTTGAGATCCGGGTAGAGTGGTTTCTTGAGGATTTGATTGAGGATCGGGTACACACAATCATTTTACTCATTAGGAGCATTTGGATATCATGTATGGTGAGCACTCGAAGGGGCCATGTCTTGAGGAGATATTACTACAAGTCACACAAGTGGATATGGGATCATGGTATCCTATACAGATTAATTCAGTTATTGCTTAAGGACAAGCAATATTCTAGCAGGGAGGACTGTAATGGCCCCATTTTTGGACATTATTGTGTTACAGAGTGTTATGCCTACCAGAGTAGCTAGATGTGGGTGAACATGATTTGAAGAGTTATTGAGGGGTTTTGTTGGGCCTGACTTGCATAATTCATCATATTTCATCATCATTATCCATTTCGCACAACTTGCCTTTGGTTCCATTTCATTCCGATGATTTTCGTAATTTTGAGTTATTATGGGTCACATTTTAATTAATTTCACTAAGAAGGTAATTTTGGGCATAATAATTGGAGAAAAATTTTAGTGTAATATCTCATCGGAATCGGGAGGAAGATCACTACATGATTAGATGATGAGCACTGACTTTCAGTGGCAGGAGAAGCCATAGGGACGAATAAATCACTTTTTAGAGGAAAAAAGGCTAATTAATTAATAAAGTGATTTAATTAAGGAATAATCAAAATAAAGTAAAATTCACTTGGAGAGAAAAGGTGACTAGGGGAGATAAAATAGAGATAGGGACCTTTATTCTCTCATTGTGTTGTTTATCATTTTTGATGTTTGGCTTCTTGCTAGAGAGCCTGTGATATTTGGGGGTTTTGAGGGTTTTGATTGAGCAAACCCTAGAGATCATCTCGATGGTGAAAGATCCCATCTTTCCTGATCCAGGATTGGCCAAGGAGGTGAAATATTCCTCCCTCACCATTCTACATCAGTTACTATTCAGTTACAGGAGCAGTGGAGGAAGCAGGGCGCAGTTTTGGAGTGTTTTTATAGAGCTAGGGTGCATTGTTCTTTAGAGAGGATTTCGTGGAGGGTTGTAACACTAGATCTAAGAGATATCTCACTTCTAAGGTGCTATATATCGCCAAGGCACATTTTTTCTTCAGTGATTGAGTGGTTTCTTCAACCCATTCACTCTACCATTTAGGAGGACGAGTTTTCTCTTAAGGAGGGCGCATTGTGCATTGGGGATCTTGTGTTCTGGAGGGGAATACCTTTCCCAATAGCCTAGATCTTTGGCATAGGGGTTTCCTAATCCCTAATATACCTTTTGGAAGTTTGTTTCAGTGACTTAGAGGCTGAATTAATGGCTTTCTTCAGCTGGTGAGGGCATATTTGTTCTTAGAGACATTGTTGTTTGGAGGTCTTCCAGTTGAGCCACCACTCAAAGACTACTCATATCTTCTTTCCATCACCAGATATATCTTTTCATGGAGTTTTTTATAGGTTTGAGGCCATCAAAGAGGAGGTTGTACTTTCCTTGGTCTATTCTAGCCAGGAAGTGTGCATTGTGAGAGAGAGGGCATCGCCTACAACAGTGGGTAACAATTGTACTTTAGTGTTACTTGGTATTCATCTTGGAGAGGCTTTTAAAAGACTAGATATTCATATCTATATTGTATCTTGGAGGCATCATCAACCAAAAACTCTATTCTATTATATGTATTCCAGATCTGCTCCATTTTGTATGAGGTCAACTATTCTTATAAATAAATCTGTATCTGAGGTATTTGTGGTTATTTCTTTTGTTACTTTTATTGCATCTTTTTTATTATATGCCATTGCTATAACTACATCCTTTACTTTCTGAAAACACACAATCAAACCATAATATCAAACCCTAGCGCAACTCAAGAAGAAAAATATGCAAAGTGTTTGACGAAACACCACAACTAGAAAACACATAAAAACCTCAATTTTCCAAGCAAATCTGTTTGGGAACATTACAACATTCAATAACTACATTCCAACATACTTCTCATCAAACCACACATTATGTTGAATAATGATTTTTTGTTTGATAGGATCAAACAATCGATATGATTTTGACTCTTTAGAGTATCCCATCATGATGCAAACATGACTCTTTACATCCAACTTCTTTCTGCAATCATTGGAAACATGAGCCCATGCAACACATATAAACACATGGAGGTGGTCAATTGAAGGATTCTTTCCACACCATTGTTCGACTGGATTCATGGAAGCAACAACTCGAGTTGAGATTCTATTGGGCATATAGTTTTCACAGTACTCCACTTCATCCCAGAAGTGAGAAGGCATATTATTAGCCTACAAAAGAAATCTAGCCACTTCGAATAAGATCCAATTATTGAGTTCTACAACACAATTCTACTGGGGTTTGTGAGGAACCAACCGTTGTTAGTCAATACCAAATCAAACTAGGTATTCTTCAAAAGGTCAATTGACAAAATCAACACCATTGCCTCATCTTAGGAATTTGATGGGTCAACCACATTGTTTTTCAGTAAAGGCCTGAAACTCATTGAACTTTTCAAATAAAAAGTTCTAGTTCTTAAGAAAGCAGACCCATGTGAAATAAGATAATTCATCAACAAAGGTTAAAATATACCTCACACCTACCACTGAAGGTAGATTGATGAAACATACATCATTGTGAACCAACTCCATTAGGTTTTTTTCTCGCCACGCTTTTCCAGATTCCAATGGTGCCTGATGATGCTTGCCAAGCACACAACACTTATATACTCCTTTAGGGGAAACACTTTAGGTAAATCGATAACCATGTTTTGAGTTGTCATTGACTTCATACTTAAAAATTTAGGTGTCTGAGTCACTCAAATTTGACTTCGCTCATCAGTGTGAGAAACAAGTGCATTCGGTTCAATGTCAGGTCAAGTCATGTCACAAAATTTGTAAATACTGTCTATTGGGTCGATAATCTCTTTAGCAACAATCGACTTTCCTCTCTCCAAATCATGAACATAGAACCAAATTGGCCAAAATTCAACAATCTAGTTTGCTTGTTTCAACTGAGCAACTAACAACATATTGGCATTGAGGTTTGCACATGATAGAAGTCAAAAAAATTCCCATGTCAATAGGTAACATCACCCTGACCAACAACCAGAGAAGAATCATCAACAACATAGATTTTCCTCTCCTTAGATTCATCCAACCACGTGAATAAGAAAGCATCCTTAGCCATGTGATGAGTGCACATAGAGTTTACTACCCATTCATTTTGCGCAAAATGAGACAACAATTCCTGAGAAGTTTTGACTTTGAAGGTGAAATTATTAGAAGGTTGACATACAATGGACATGTCTCCTTCAAGGAATTTAACCTTCTCCTCTAAATCATCTCTCTTCTTATAGTAGACTTTCTCCACATGTTCAGTATTTCCACAGTACTAACATGACTTCTTCTTTCGACTGCATTGGGGTGCATTTTTCTACCCCTTAGGTTTCTGGTCACAGTATGCGGTTTTTTGGTCGCAGTATGTGGGTTTTGGCACATGATAGAAGTCGAAATGTTTTCCATGTCAATAGGTAACATCACCCTGACCAATAACATCTAGAGATGAATCATCAACAACACAGATTTTCCTCTCCTTAGATTCATCCAACCACGTGAATAAGGAAGCATCCTTAGCCATGTGATAAGTGCACCTAGAGTTGACTACCCATTCGTTTTGCGCAAAATGAGACAACAATTCATGATAAGTTTTGACTTTGAAGGTGAAATTACTAGAAGGTTGGCATAGAATGGACATGTCTCATTCAAGGAGTTTAACCTTCTCCTCTAAATCATCTCTCTTATTATAGTAGACTTTATCCACATGTTCAATCTTTCCATGGTACTGACATGTCTTCTTCTTTCGACTACGTTGGGGTGCATTTTTCTACCCCTTAGGTTTCTGGTCACAGTATGTGGTTTTTTGGTCACAGTATGTGGGCTTCTATGTAGAGGCATCAAACTGTACTCTATCCCTGGGATACAACTTTCCTTTTCCCTTGAGAAAGTGGTCTTGATGTTTATCAGAAAACTTTCCTTATTCAAGCAGTATGTGTTGATCAATAATTAAAATACCATAGAAATCTTCAAAGGTGTAATACTTACCATCTTCCTTGTGTTCTTTCTAATTGGTGTGGAAATTCAAAACGAACACGTCGAATGGTGTTCTCAAATTCATCAGGACCAGCTCGATGGTTTGTTCATTCTTCCTCTGATAATTCTTTCCGCATTCTCCCAATTTCAATTGAAGTTATTTAACATGCACCAAATAGTCATCCACTATGTCAAAAGGATGAGAATCGAGAGATATCAACTCTTTCTCCAACTACATGATGTGGCTCTCGTCGGCTAGGTCAAGCAATGACTTCAACTTCTTCTAGACTTGATGAGGGTAGTGGATTCCACTGGAGTGAAATCAAATCTCCCGTGAGATATAGGTCGTGATGGCCCCTACAACCTCATCCTTCTTTCCATCAATAATGAAATTTCCCTGGTTGTCTATTGGATCTGGAATCACAACCTTCATATACTACCACAATCCTTTAATCTTCAATAATGTTTCCATATCTGGTTCCCATACTTCATAATTTGATTCATTTAGAAAAAGAGGATCAATATTCAAAGCCATCTTCAATATATAGACATAATTCTAGTTTCAAAGGTTCCAATCAACAAACAACATCCCAGAGTCAATCACACAACATATCCAACTCAACTAGGTTTTTGGATAACAGGTCGAGGTTTTACACCATTGGCTATGATACCATGTTGGGAAAGGGTGGAACATGTAATGAAACAGACATACAATTCTATAGATAATTGAAGAAGGAATATTTTTTTTTGAAGAGAAAGGTGGTGTCTAAAGACACCATTACAACACTTAAGAAGAGTGCATTGTGATTAGAACATCATAGTGCATATTGTACACCTTGATCCACATTATATATGTGTTTCATTTCTTGATCTCCATGATGATAATGACCCAATGGGTTTGTTATTTATAGCCTCAAGATCTAACCCTTCCATAGAATCTGGAAGATCTTGTCCACATGTAACCGCCGGTTGTTAGATTTGACTCCACCAAATCCACACTATTGAGTCGACTTGACAAGGATGCTCAACCCGACCGAATATCCATGCAACTCATGCTTGATTAATTGTTGGTCAATCTAGTGCTCAACTAACTTCAATAGTTGGTCGATTTTCCAACTGACGGGCATGTCAACTACTCGAATGACTGATGTAGAGTTATGGTTGGTCACCCGACCAACTGTATCCAGATGTTGGTCGATCACCCGACCGAATGTATCCAAATGTTGGTCGATCGCTCGACCGACTGAATCTAGGATAAGTGTGATGAACCATCAATGCTTGATGTTCCAACTCCTTATGTCCTCTTCCAGAAGGAATATTTCTTCCGCTACTTGATAAGGGAGAAAGAACAACGTCCTTACTATGGATGTATACCCAAAATTGGCAAAAAACACTAGTTCTAGAACATATTTGTAAATGAAATAACACCCTCTTTTTTAATAATCCTAAATGCACATTTAAGCACTTGTAAAAGACATCTTTTTTTACTCTTTGATCAAATATATTTACTCATCAAACTTAATTCGTTATGCACAATACCGCCATGAAATTGTTGGTGATTTGTAGAATTATAGATGGGAACTTTAGGATGAAGGCCAAGTAGATTCAAAATTAACATCGAGGAATGTATTATATATTCATAAAGACAATTAACATCCACAAATGTCTACATTATTGAGGTCTTTTATTATCTTATATTTGTGTTCATGTTTATCTGGTCCTTGCAAGCATCCAAACATACATTTAAAAATGTCCAGATTAGTGTTTAGATTTGGATGCTAGTTTTGAACATTGGTGTGTTATGTCAAATACCTTTTGAGTTTGGATGTTTTATCCATACGTGTACATGACTCTTGTAACTATATTTTTTTTTTCTACATGGAATGGCATATTAACATATTTTTATCTCCTACATAGATGATGCTAGGAGTGCGTGAAAATGATATAGAACAAGAATGAAACTAATTGTTTATTCTCTCTCCATTGTGTTTATAAAATATTATATTTCATTATGTTTGTGAATAGTGATCATGATATGCAACCCGTGGGATCTTTGTTCCCAAATCGAGTAGATTTTTGAAGTAGTTGCATTTTATAGCCATCGATAGACCACCTTTAGCAACATGCATGCCCTCCCTATTACAGTTTCCTTTGTTTCTCATAAATCATAGTGCCTCTGCTATTTCATAACTCAGTTCAATTCCATTGAAGTTGTTGTCAATGTGAATATCATAGATCACAATAGAACCACTTGTTGCTAGCATATGTGATTGGAACTTTGTCCCTGCATATTTTTTTAGCATAAGACAGATCCTCTGTATGTGCCTGAAGGGTGAAAAAGAAGCCTCGCTTCGGTTGAGAAGACAATCCAAATCCTTAAAAGTTAAGGTAATCATCACTTGGGTTGCTATTTGTGAATATAATTATCTTCAATTGATCGGGAAAGTTACCAATAGAAAAGATAGGTGTTTGGCTTAACAACTATGTAGAGATGCACCCAGTTGAGCACACATCTATATAATTATTGGACTCATCATTGAAAATAATACTTTTAGGTGATGCCTACCACAGTGACATGATGAACATAGATGAACAGTCTGTAGATCTACATTTTTATGTCTAAATAAGTCTACATTCACATATTTTTAGATTATAATCAAAATTTATAAGAATATTTCTCATATTAAAATCATGATTAAAAACAATGGAAGGGCGTTGACATCCCTATAAGCACAATTGTGTCAAAACTCATTTCATAACTGCAAGATACCATCCTAAAAGAACATAAAACAAATTAACCAAAAGTAATCACTATAGTCAACCTGGGTATAGTCCAAGAGATTCGAAGTTACATATGAGGACGCAAACATCCAAAACAAACTAGAAGACTTCACAATAATTAAAAAAACTTGTAAGAATAATTTAGTAGTAGAAAATAAAATTATACAAGATGTATGTCACTAGGAAGGAGAACATATCCAAGTCTTGATTTATTTGAACAAATGAATTCAAATCAAACATTAGCATTTCATGGCACCCTCCATAATTTGTGTTTCTACTTCAATCAAGTGAAAGGGATTTTCTATTAAAAATAGATATCCAATGATACATGATCATGTGATATAAAAACAAAGTGGTTACAATCCATATGATGATACATGATCCCATGGTATAAAATCAAAGTGGTTACAAGCCATATTGATGCATGTTGTAAATTCCATTCATGTTATGAATCTTTGAATATTGATTTGTTTGATTGTCATGAAGGTCCATTTGAAGTTATGAGCCTAGACTAAAACTCAATGTTTCTGGAATTGATATAATGTGATTCTTATTCTTATTTGAACCCTTGATATTATTGTTATGTGTGTAGTTTTATAACAACAATCGAAGCATAACATATTTTTCGTTGTTCCAAACAATAATTGCTTTTTTTTTATTATTCTAACAATTTCCATATAATTGTGGATGGAGATTCTAATCAATTGTGACATGAAAATTTGTTGATTGCTTTATTATCATTTTTATGGTCCTAAAGGAACTGTATCTATTAATATTGCTTAGTAGTATGAGCCTAAATTGAAACCTAGTATTTGTGATTTTAATCTAATATGGTTTTTGTTGTTATTTGGATCTTTAATGTTGTTGTTATGTGTCTAAATTTACACCAGCTAACAAACCAGCATAAACTATATTGTTTCTTTAAAACAACATTGGTTTATTGTTTTACTATTCTAACATCTAGTTATAGTTCTAGATAGCAATTTCAACTAATTGTGATATGAAAATAATTTGATAGCTTTATTGCTACTCTTATGACCTTAAAGTAGCAATATTATTTATCTAGATGGTAGTTTCATATTTCAAATTTGATATGGAAATATGTTACAAAATACACTTTATTGTCGTTGATAGGGTTTTAAGAGGGATATGGAAGACAAATTTAATATTTTACAGCATATAATAACAACAATTTGAATATTACAACTAGGCACAAGATGTTGATAGCAAATAGATAATAATTTCAATCGGCAACATATTTAAATGAACCAATTTTTACAGATGTGGAAATTAATCTTAAAAGTTCATGTAGATCATACTAGGTAAAAACAAATGCAAGAATTTGTTGTGCTAGAAAAAATTCAAAGAAAATTGTTATTATACTTAGTAGCATTGTGATTGTAATAGTAGGAGTTCCACTCCACCACCATTTTTTTCATTAGAACATATGGACAATAAACTAGCCCCACTACAAGAGCAATGTGGGAATTGTATTTTGGTAAACTTTCATATGGATTCCCTTTTGACATCCTTGACATAGGGTTCTCATTTCAATAATCACTTTTTGATCTAGCGGTGTTTATGAATATTTATGTG